>PVHX01004839.1:0-119989 GCA_004024805.1 Geosciurus inauris | reverse complement strand
TTGGTGAGACCCAATCATGGCTTTTGGGAATTTTTTGAAAATGACCAACTACAAGGTGAGTTTAAGTGACCCACGTGGGGTTTAAGCAGACTCAGACCTCAGGAATGCCAGGTATGTGATTTTTAACCTCTTTGTCTGCTCTGAGGGTGGTCCCAGAGTGGCTTCAGCCTTGAGCAATGTGTGTCTTTTCCCAGAACCAAAACTCAGGCCTCCTGGTTTTTCTGGAGGGTCCAAAGCCTGTCATGGGTTTCATTTTAGCTTGGGTCTTTCAATTGGGTCCCGCCAAATGTAATGAACACCCCACAGATTCTGAATGGTTAATATTGTCACCATGGGTGCTGCGCAATTATAATTGGTGCTTGTGTAATGATGTTGTGCATAGGTCGTGTCCACTGTAGCTACTCCATCCCTTACCCCATAAAAACCCTGCTCGGCTTTTGTTCGGGGCTCTCTGCACTGACCTGCTGCATTGGTGAAGTAGGAGAGAATGAGCTTAAGCCCAAATAAAGGCTCTTTGCTTTTACATACGTGCCTCGGTCTCCCTGGTGGTCTTTGGGGACATCGTGATCTGTGGGCATAACACCCACTAACATAAATTAATTTTTTATATATCTTTATTTTATTTATTTACTTTTTTGTGGTGCTGAGGATCGAATCCAGTCCTTACGCTTGCTAGGCAAACGTTCTACCACTGAGCTACAATCCCAGCCCATAAATCTAATTTCAAACCATCTTAACTCCTGCCATTCTCATCTTTCTATAATTTCCCTCCAGACAGCAACCAGAGTAATCTTTTTAAAAACATAAGGCGAATAGGATCACACCCCAACATAAAGATTTTCAATTGTTCTCCACTGCAATTAGAACAAACCCTAAATTCATACCATGACCTCAAGACCTTCTATGATCTGGCTTCTATCCTCACCATCACAGTCATATATCATGCTCAGCTGCACTTTTTCTTTCTTTCTATAAACATGCAAAGCTCCTTACCATCTGGGGAACTTTCCACTTGGATAGTTTTCTCCTGCACAAGGCTATCTTCCTTCAAAAACGTCTCAATTGCCTCTTTCTCATCATCTAAAGCAGAATTCCATCCCTTGCCTAGGCATGCTCTCTCACATCAATCTGTTTTCATTTGCCACTTTTTGAAATTACTTTATTTGCTCTTCTCACTAGGATATAAACTTCTTACAAGCAGGAACCTTGTTTATCGTGTTTGTCACTGTTTTGTCAGCACACAATAAGTGTTTTAGAATCTAGAATTAAGATTAGTCATCTCTGCCCTCAGAATACATTCCTCATAACTCCAAATATCTTTGATTGACTCCTAGAAAGAGTTCTGGACAAGCAAAGATAGATCCTATATTCTGGCCCTTGCTAAAAACAGGTGACTAGCTTTGAAAGCATACTATTCTAATACCCAGAGATGTATTACAGACTTTACAAGAAATCTGAGGGCAAGCCATAGATAAAAATTGTCTCCACTGCAAAAAAAAAAAAAATCTATATAATAATCCCTAGCAACTCATCCTGTGTTTATTATAATACCCACTACATTAATCACAATTATTCTACAGTGCTTAACAGGATATCATAGGCTTACAAATAATGATAATTTGGGAACTGAAACACAAAAAATAACCCAAGAAGTAAGTGTACATATAAACACTCAAATATTTACTTGACTTAGAGATTGAGATCAAAATTATATTCAAAATTGAAACCTTAGAGCTATTTACTACAGTTACATTTTAATATTTTTCCAGTGACTTTATTACTTGCGTATCAAAAATATTTCCAAATAATAACAATAAAATGGCATTTAATCCTAGACAAAATAATTTAACTGGAAGAAATCTATCTGCTTCTTGATTTGAGCAAGTTATTTAGTCTTTCCAGATTAGCGCTTCCCAAGCTTTTCACCTCATGGTACACATAGAAAGTGATATTTGTGTGTCAGACTAGGAATGACAAAGAATGCTAATGCTCATAAATTTTCATATTTCTCTTCTTCCAGAGCTCAACATTAGACCACATTCCTCCCATGTTTCCCCACATTTTTACACCCATTGTAAAACTATATGGCTGAGTTTTTCAGTAAAATATAGATAGAAGTGATGTATGGTATGATTCCCTCTTCTCTCGTCTGCAGCCAGATGTTGAAGAAAGGAATTATAAATAAGGAAAAGAGGGAATTGAGAATGAGTTCTGTGATGTTAGAATGGAATCAGTGGTATCAGTATCAACTTATATATCTATATTTCACATACATATAAATGCACATGTATATAAAAGAAAGAAGGAGAGAACTAAAATTAGGGCTGGGAATATAGGTCAGTGGTAGAGCACTTGCCTGGCATGTGTGAGGCCCTGGGTCCAAGCCACATTACTGAAAAAAAAAAAGAACTAAAAATAGACATGTAAGTATGTATTTGTGAGTATAAATACTGAATGAGCATACAAGCATTACATCCTGGTATCAGTGAGTACACCTAGTACCCAAATCTTGGTTTGTGTTATTTTTTCATAAAGGGAATCAAAGTCCTCTAGAAAAAAGCTTGACTCCAGGGCTGGAATAGGACAAAGATAACATGAACCTGAAACATCTTCAGGTGTCAAAAAGTGAGGAATTGTGTAATAGGTCATGTAGACTTGTCAAAAGAACACAGAAGTCTACCTCCAGGTTCTACTAAGTGTCAAAGTTGACATAATTGAAGTAAAAAATAAGTAATTATAGTGTTGGTTTTTAACCCATAGAATAAAATAAATATCCATGAGTCCATGATAATATTAATGAATATTTGAATGAATAAATAAATAAGAGAAAGTAAAGCTCTTCCTTAGAGAAATATTCTATTTAATAAATACAGAAAAGATGATAAAAACAGGAAATCACCATTAGGAAACAACACATTAATAATTATGTCAGGCAAGAATAATTTATAAATGTTAAATAAAAATAGTGGGCAAATGTATGAGAAATAGAATATTTGCATATTCTGTGAATATTTCTCTCTAACTCATTAATTATGAAGGGAACATAGTAACTTAACAGTGAAGAAACTTATACCACTTTAGCCAATTGATCAAGTTAACATCACCAATAATACAGTTTATCAACATCATTACCTCCAGAAATGTTGCATAACATCATTTCTGTGGTATTCTTGCCACAAATACAAAATATCACTCTGATGAAAAAAGAATCAGAAAAATTCAAATTGAGAAACATTCCACAAAAATAGCCAGTAATGTTCATAATTGTCAAGATTATGAAAAACGAATACTTTTCAGAGACTGGAGGAGATTATGAAAACTAAATACAACAAGAATTTCTGGAATGGAACATGAGCCAGAAAAAAGACATTAGTGGGGAAACTGGCAAAACTTAAATAAGTTGTACTAATTTTCTGAACTCAGTAATTATATGATAATTATGTAAGAGGTTTGTGTTGCAGTTTGGACCTGTAATGTCCCCAAAAGCTCATGTGTTAGAAACATGGTCTCATGTGTTGGAAACAAGGTACAGAGGTGGGGCTTTAAGGCAATGATTAGGGCTCCAATGTCATCAGTGGATGAACCCTTTATTGGAGTAATACATTGATAGCTAGCTGGACCACTAGGTGGTGTCTGTCCATTGGCAGGTGGGATGTGGCTGGAGGAAGCAGATCACTGAAGGTGTGGCCTTGGACAATCTGTCCCTGGTCCCTTCTTTTCTATTTCCTGGCTGTCATTAGCTTAGTAGTTTCCTCCACTGTGCCCTTCCACCATGACTTTCTGCCTCACCTCAGGCCCAAAGCAATGCAGATGACTGATCATGGAGTGAACCTCTGAAACAATGAGCTCAAATAAACTTTTCCTACTGACTATTGTTCTTGTCAGGTATTTTGGTCACAGCAATGACAGAGTGTGCATTAGCAAAAGCTGAAAAAAAGGTATACAAGAATTCTCTGTGGTGTTTTTGCAATTATTCTATGTCTAAAATTATGTCATAATAAAAAGTGTGTGTTGGCTGTTATCATCGGTATTTGGTAAATGATTACATCAAAGAGATGAGTTCAGAAAAGAATTTGCAGAAATAAAAAGGGTTAGAGAGTCTAGAAATACAGATCCTTGCAAGTTGGAAAACTAATTGCTACTGAATTTTAAACAGTAGGACAAATGGGATTTTAAAAGATTCAAGGAGCAAACACTCAGTAAGACTTCTCAATAAGCAAATGACCCAACCCTATTGAAAAGATCAGATGACAACTCTGGTTTTCTCACTTGTTTCAGATAGCCAAAAGTTAGCTGACTTTAAACAGAGGAAAAGAGGCACAGAGTGAGGAACAAAGAAACATATCAAGCTAGAGAATTACGTTTAGGAATGAACTTCAAGTGTGGCGTTGATGCACAAAACTGACTGGAAATAAGTAAGTCAGAAGCCTGTAAGTATTTTGAGGAACTTGTATTTATTTGCAAAGAAATATGAAGTCAAACTGAAAAAAAAGCTTTTTATTGATTGTTTAAACAGTAAAGCAACCTTTGCTATTTCCTTTCCATGTTTGCTCCAGCAAGAGGAAGGCCTTAAAAGTTGCACAACTATAAGTAGGATATCCTTCCCAATTTCTACTCTAGATATGGTTAAAGAGGATGATGGACAAGTAAGAACCTGCAGAGAGTAGGGCCAGGGAACATAAAGAAAAATATACAACGATGTCCTCCCTGGAGAACAGAATTAGGAATTAAAAATGAAACTTCTCCCATCTTCATGGAAGAAGTTCTTCTCAATGTATGTCCAGGGACATGTCAGGATCACTGGCGACCAGTGAGAAATTGCTGTGTGTCTTGCAGTTGTCCTTTATCTAAATGGAAAATCCTACTTGCCGTATACTAGCCCTGCTCTAACACTTTACATAGGGTGGATGGATAGGAAAAGATACATAGTACATATTTGCAAAGTAAATAGGTTATCTGACCATGTAGTTACACATCCAGATCTGATAAAGAGAACTATGTATCAACAACAGATGCTAACTTTGGGCATGTCAGGAAGAGTGTATGTATATTCTGTGTGATTAGAAGGGAACAAAATATTTGACATTTGGTGACCAGAGTGGTGTCAAAAGACAACATTATGACAATTTTGTTTAAAAATTGTAATCGATAGCCTGGGGATATGGGTAGAGCACTTGCCTAGTGTGTGGGAGGCTGCAGGTTTGACTCCTAGCACCACAAAACAACAGCAAAAAGATCTTAATTGACTTAGTGATTCTAGAATTGTTAACACTTCATTCCATAAAATAGAATGGGTTCCAATGAGCTAAGAAGAAGAGGTCTATTTTAGACAACTACAGGCTGAAGAAAGCAAACACAGAACAAAAGTAGGCAGGTTACTTTTCTTGTAAGGTGATAACAGAAATAGAATGATAGAAAAATGACTGGTTAACATCAGATTACTTCATTTACTTTTTTTGGTAAAAATTAAAGTGGAGGGAACTTTATTATCAGGATAACCAGAACTCACCTGCCTTGGATATTTGGCTATTATCTCTTTTTCCTGATTTCTTAGAAGGTCAGAAGATAATAACTTAGGTTTGTTTTGGTGATACAGAACTTTAGTGTGAGTGTCTCCATTTGTCCCAAAGAACAGCCTCCTATAATTTTTATTTAACATCATTAACTGTCAAAGAATATTTATGTTCACCAATAAGTAAGTTTATTCTCTTCTTCCTGAGCATTATGATATTTCCCAATTCCTTTGCATTTACTATGTCCATTGGAATGGACTGAAACTGACACATACCACTTCCAGGCTTGGTCTCTAAAACCTTTCTTCAATCCTCCGTTGTCTTCCTTTCTAATATGCTGTAAGTTCCTAGAGAATGGTAGAGCCATTAGGTAAAAGGGTTGTGGTTTCTTGAATGGTGGTGGTAGGAATCCCCTCACCAACCTGTATTGAATTGTGACATGGGTAAGAAATAACCCTTGATTGTGGTAAACCACTGAAATTTTTAAAGATGTTTATTATAACAATATGGTAGATTGTTACTGTAATGGCTCTGATGAATCACATGTCTCTGTATTCACATTTCCCTGTATTCACATCTTGTATACTTTCCTCCTATCCTGATCTGTCCTTAGGTTATGCACCTTGCTTTGGGCATTTGGAAATAAGCGAAAATTAACATAAGACTGTATTTGTGCATTGGGCTGGGGTGGTGGCTCAGTGGTAGAGCACTTGCCTAGCATGTGTGAGGCACTGGGTTCGATCCTCAGCACCACATATAAATAATAAATGAATAAAATAAAGATCCATCAACAATTTAAAAATTTTTTTTAAAAAAGACTGTATTTGTGCATTAGAGTTTACCCTCTCTTGCTGGTGGGAACTCTTCTTCCATCAAGTAAAGAAGTTTCACTGCAGAAGACATACAGCCCAGCCTTTGGTACCAATGGCTAGACATGTGAAAGAGGCCATACTGGAGAGTCAGGCCTCAAACAAGCTGGCACATGAATGCAGCTACATAAGTGACCTGAAACAACCTCAAAAAAAGAAACCTCTAGCCAAAAATAGCCTGATCTTTTCCCCAAAGAATACACAAGCAAATAAAGTGCTAACCTTTGAGCAAAAGGTGTAGGTTCAGTTTGTCATAGAACAACCGATAAGTAATACAAAGTTAGCTTGTTATGACTAATATATTGAGATACAGATAAGACTGATCTTAGCCAGAAGTGACTAGGCCAAGAAAACTGGCTTCAACTGTTCTGGTTTCTACCCAACTGCCCAAGGAGTGGGGACATGGACAATTTGATATGCTTGTAAACAACTTGTGGCATACCAGTGTGCCACAGCCCAGTGATCTGGAATCTACTCCAGGTAACTCTCTTCTCACCCATAAATCAGCATGGTAGAGTGATATCTATTAAAATATGACTAATATGCTTTTATTACTGCTTTTAAAGATATTTCTTTCCAACTTTTGCCCCCTAACCACTCTCATTTTGCCACCTCTCCTCCCCTTTCTCTCTTGTTCAAGTAGGTCACTTAGAATCTATTATTTCTAGGAAAGAATATTATCTTGGCTTAGTTTCAGCTCCCTAGAACTTGGAGGAAGAAAAAGTCATTTTTTTTTTTTCAGTATTGGGGATTGACCCCAGGGCCTCATGCATGCTAGGCAGGCACTCTCATATGCCGGTGACTCACTAAAAAGAATCCTGATCCCTGCTCTCATTAGGGAGAACAAAATTAAAATCCTGGATGGTTTGGGAAACCCTATGAGAACGTGCTGCTGCTATATTTTGAATATGGTTTGCTCCCACCAAAACACATATTGAAGTTTAATTTTCATTGTGGGGTATTAAGAGGATGGAAACTTAATCCAACTAGGGTGTTTATAAGCAGGGCCTTTGGGAGGTTATTTGGATTAAATAAAATCATCAGGGTGGTACCTCCATGACTGAATACTAGTGGCTCTATAAGAAGAGCGAGAAAGGCAAGAAAATACACATGCACTCACTCCTTGCCTCTTGTAATATAATTCTCTGCACTGCCTAGGGACTCTGCCTGCAAGGAGGCTATAACCAGATACAACCAGAATCATGAGCAAAAACAGATCTCTTTTAGTTATAACTTACCCAATACTAGCTTGTGGTATTGTATTATTATCAACAGAAAACAAAGACAGCTGCTTTCCCAAGTGGAGCCAAGACAGCACTGGAAAGATTAACGGTGTGATGTGTCTAGGCAGGTGAGGCTCAACGTAATATAGAGCAACAGAGAATTCCTGGGGCCCAGAAGGGGTCCAGAGACATACACCAGATTTGAAGAAGTCTTGCAGCTGGAAATAAGCAACAAAAATTTAGCAGTGCCCCATGTTGCATAACAACCCAGAATCAGAAACCCCTTCTCTGACTTCCTGATGCCTTGATACCTTGTAACTCCTCTAGAATTTATAGGCAAAGCTACTAGGGGGCTCCTGAATTATATGAGATTAAGTTAATTACAGAAAAATTAAGTCCTGCCATATCTGTATCTATGGAATGAAATCTCTCCCCCTACCCAAGGTTTAAGTAATTTTCAAATTAATTCTATCACTTGATACATATATAATGATATACATATCAAAATGGATATTTTGTTATACTCTGCATGTGTAGCTACTTACCTGTGATCTATTTCCATAACAATTAACTTAAAATATATATTAACAAGTTAGCCACAAGGTGGTACTATAAAGCTATCTTTTGCTTGCAGTCCTAGGTCTTGAACATCATTGATTTTTAACATATAACTTCTGTGAATTATTGTAATAACAACAATAATTATAGTAAAAATAGATATGGCAGAAATTTGGTTGATGTGAGGTAATGCTTATTTTTTTAAAAATCATAAAAATAGATTTTCTCTATGGAAGATGCTATCAGCTAGTTGGTATTCTTCCTCTTTTTTTCTTATCTACTATCATGTCATAGAATATCCCAATCACTGTGCAAAACGTCAAGCACTAATATATTCTGATCCATCAATAAATGTAAATAGACGTGGTCTCTTAGGTCTTAGACTTTAAAAATTAAATGAATATTTTTATAGAATGTGCCTCAAAAACATCTGGAACACCATTAAGCTATCTCCCAAACACTAAAAGCTCCATCTCAAAATGTGGGCACAACAGGTCCAGCAAATGCATCCTGTAACTTACTGAGCACTTGCTCTCTCATGCTGAGGATGGCTGAAGGAAAAGGAAAAGTGTCTCTTCCTTCTGGCAGTCTTTTTTCCCCTTTGTTTTTCTTTTTATGAAGATATGATTTTAAAGGTATGCACAGTAAAAGGGGAAGAAGAGGTTTGGAGAAGCTCACAAGAAGAACTTTGTAAGAGAAAGGTACAATAGCTAAGCTTTGGAACCAACTTAGGTGCCCTTCAACAGACGAATGAATAAAGAAAATGTGGTACATATACACAATAGAATATTACTCAGCCATAAAGAAGAATGAAATGATGGCATTTGCCTGTAAATGGATGGAACTGGAGATTATCACGCTAAGTGAAAAAGCCAATCCTCCCCCTGCCCCCCAAAAAAGACTGAATGTTTATTCTGGAGAGGGAGGGAGAATAGAAGTTAATTGGATTAAACAAAGGGGAATGAAGGGAAAGGAAAGAGAGTGGCAACAAGAAAGACAGTAGAACGAATCGGACATCACTTTCCTGTGCTCATATATGAATACACAACTAGTGTAACTCCACATCATGTACAACCACAAAAATGGGAAACTATACTCCATGTATGCATAATATTTCAAAATATGCTCTATTGTCATGTACAACTAAAAATAACAAATTTTTTAAAAGAAAAGAAAAAGGAGTATATATAAGTGAAGGCACCATGTCACAACCCTGACAGAACCCCTCATTGGGACCATGAACAGGCAGGTTGAAGGGACTGAGAAAGAAACAGTGACACCAGATGATCAGTGTTGTTCTGGCCACAAAGGAATTTTACCTTACTGGGAAGTGGAGCCACTGTGTGGTTTTGAAGATAGAAGTAATATAAATTTGTCAGCTGGGCAAATGTTCTTGTAGGATTGTAAGGAAAGGATGTTTTGAGGATGCCAGGCCACAAAGGGCTGTAAAAATCAAGTGCAGAAATGATGACACTTTAAAAGATCTAATTACAGTGGTTAAGAAATATCAGATAAGACTCTATAAGAGGATGCAGTAGGTTGGGAGATTGAATACCTCCCAGGAAACTGTGAAAAACAACTGAGAAGAGAGAGTCTAATCATGGAGCTCTCTCCTGGGACCCTCTGAAAAGAAGAAAACATCTAAAACTTAATGAAAATAAAAAGGGTAGTCACTGAATAATTAACATTTCCACTTTACTAAGGAATCCAGTTTTTAAAGGACAGCCAAATTTACCCTTGCAGGTACTTGAAGAAGTACTTGAAGTAGATATATTTTTCTATAGCTTGACAGTGTATTTATATCCCACAAAATAATGACTTTATTTTTCCCCATGGCATACATAGTACTTTGTAAATATAATATTCACATCAATAGTTTTCTTCAATTTTTTTTTTATAAGCAGTGAGGCATGGTGTCACACACCTGTAATCCCAGAGACCCCAGAGGCTGAGGCAGGAGGATCAAAATTTCAAGGCTAACCTGGGTAATTTAGCAAGACCTTGTCTCAAAAAGTGAAAAAGAACTAGGGATGTATCAGTGTTAGAGCACTCTAGGTTCAATCCCATGTTCAAAATTAAATAAATGAATAAAAACTTCATAAGCAAAATCCTATAATCACTGAATCTGCCTGATGGTTTATTTGTTTTTGCATTATTCTTTTTAGTCTGGGGCATGTTCAAAAATGTTGACAAACTTTTAAAAAAATAATTAAGAGTCTCTCCAGCCCCAATATATAACAAGTTAGTAAACCTGCTTATACGTGTTGGATAGATTAAGAGAGACAGTTCCTTCAAGAAATGCAGCCGCTTATTTAAATGAATCAAACCAAAACAATCAACATCATCCAAAAGTACTCAACTTCAACAACTGCTCCAAAAGAAAGACCAGCCTGACATTCTCGGGCAGGGGGAGGGGGGAATAATGTTTAGGGATACACCAATACCAGCTGATTTGGGGACATTTTTCTCAAGCTAATTTAATAAATTAACTCATGACTAACATGAAAGGGAAGAGGACCACATAGTTAAAAAGATTACATTAGTCAGTCTAGGCTGCCATAACAAATACCATAGGCTGAGTGGCTTACATAACAAATTCATTTTCTACAGTTCTAAAGGCTGAAAAGGCCACTGTCAAAATCTAGCAGAGTTCAGTTTTGGGAGAGGACTCTCTTCTCGGCTTGTGGATGGCAGCTTACTTGCTGTGTGCTCACAAGGCCTTCTCTTGATGCATGCTTAGAGAGCTTGCTCTCCAGTCTCCTCTTGAGAGGCACTAAGGACCCCACTCTGACAACTGCATCTAATCCCAATTATCTCTCAAGGGCCCAGTCTCCAAATAGCATCGCATTGGAGGTTAGAGAATCAACACATGAATACAGGGCCGGGGCACAAATATTCATTTCATAATAGAGATGCCAGTGACTTCCAGAGTTAGGTGCTAAAATTTATGTGTATGCGAACTGACTCCCCAAATGATCCCCAATCCCATCTTCCCTTTCCTAAAAAGACTCACAGCAGTGGGGCCTAAAAAGTCCAACAGAATCACGTTCTTCTTCAACCACTTCCTCTCCTCCAACCCATAGGACCTGTTGAATGGACTATATCAGAAAGCCATAAATCAGTGCTAAGGAATTAAGATCTTTCAGGCTCATTTCCCTTTTAATAAGGGAATCTTAACAAGGACTCTCCAAATTGCGATGAGATATCTGTCTCCTGGTGTAATATCAGGAAATACTTTAGTTCCTGCAAAGTTTGCAAAGTTGAGATTCCATCTTGTTATGCCCAGAATCACACATAGAAGTGGTCATTACTCTGCTTGTGAGACTGATCCTTGTCAAGAATTAAGTAACATAATTCTCCAATGAAATAAACAAGTAAAACATTAACTAAGAGGAAATAATCACAGAATTTTAGAAATAGAAGGAACATTGGAATTCAACTGGATCATTTTAAAAATGAGCAAACAAAATATTACTTGTCAGGTGTATTCCCAATACTGTATAGTCACTTGAAGACCCCCAAACCATTTCACATTATTGCTTCATATTGTTAGACATGATCAGCCTCTGGCAGCACACCTCCAGTCTGGACTTGTTTGCAAGGAAGTGGTCAAGTGGGCCACTTCTTCATTAGCAAGCCTTTAATTTCTTAGCCCTGACAAGTAATTCTGTGTGTTTCATGCTCTGTTGGGCTTCAAAGATTAGTTTGTGGTTTCCTGTTAAAGCAAAGCACACATGTTGAAATGCCAGCTATTACTACCCCACCCTTTCTGCTCATAATTCACAACCTCAGGCAATCTCTGGGTAGGTAGTCTTGCTTCGTTAATTATCAGTTCATAACTGAAATAAGACAAGTCTCTTCACAGACTCTTCAGAAGGTCTCTGACATTAGACTTGGGGGGTTAGAGTTAGGGTTAAGGTTTGGGGAAATAATAAATATTTCAGACACACAAAGCCACCATCTCCCTTCTTGGATTTTGTTTTTGCTTGCTATTGTTGTTGTTGTTCTGGGTTGTTAGTTTGGGGGGTTTTTTTAAATTTTTTTTTAGTTGTTGATGGACCTTTTTTTAAAATTTATTTATATGTGGTGCTGAGAATCAAACCCAATGCCTCACATATGCTAGGCAAGCGCTCTACCACCAAGCCACAAACCCAGCCCCCTGTTTGTTTTTAAAGGCAACGTTTCACTATGTTGTAAAGGCTGACCTCAAACTCCTGGGTTCCAATGATGATCCTGCCTCAGCTTCCCAACTAGTTGGGACTACAGGCATTTGTGACCACACCCAACTTCTTCTTTTTTTTTTTTAAATGTTTATTTTTTTAGTTGTAGGTGACAGAATATCTTTATTTTATTTTTATGTGGTGCTGAGGATCGAACCCAGTGCCTTATGCGTGCTAGGCGAGCACGCTACCACTGCGCCATAATCCCAGCCCCACCCAACTTCTTCTGATTGCCCAATGTGACTATGGTAGATATTCCTTTTTATGTTTTTTTCCTACAGTCTCCTGGAGACTTAGATTATCGTAATTCAGAACTTGGCTGTTGGGAGCAGAAAAGAATATGGAGACAGAATAGTCCCCATGTTGGTTTGAGGCTATTAAGAAAGGGATAATATCAACCCATGGTCAGATTAATAACAGAGGAACATCAAAGCCATTCTCAGACATTTTTTCCAACATATATTATGGTAAATTTCAAATCCAAAGTGAACCAGAGTAGTGTCATGAACCTGTATGACGTCTGACCCAGCCTCAACCTTCTGCCATTTTTTATTCATCTGCACCTCCACATACTTCCCATCTTTACATTATTATGATCAATTTAAAGTAAAATGTACATACATTGAAGTGCAGAATTTTAGGTACATAATTTAGAGGTGGATATATCTATGAAATCCACACCCCTGTCTTTCCTTTTAGCCACATTAAGTTCTATAAATCAGTAGATAAGACAATAGATTATAAATTTTAGCTTTTCTCATTTTCAAATCACAAGGCATTGTTGTGGGTATTTCTCACTTTGAGAAATCCTTCCCCTCCTCCCACTTCAACACTGCCAGATCACTCCTCCTTCTTCCATCTTTTTTTTTTCCTGACACTATGCCTCTGCACATTGGCTCCACATTCATGTCTTAGATTTGAGAATCCAAATATTTCCAGTAATTTCCTCATGGGCTCTACCCACCTCCACTAAAAAGCCTACTCCAGTCCTAACCTAGAACCCAGCAGGCTAACTCACTTTATTTTCCTTTCTTGGTATCAACGATTGAACCCAGGGGCACTTAACCACTGAGTCACATCCCAAACCCTTTTTACTTTTTTATTTTGAGACAGGGTCTCACTAAGTTGCTTAGGGCTTTGCTGGATTGCTGAGACTGGCTTTGAATTTTCAATCCTACTGCTTCAGTCTCTAGCATCTCTGGGATTAGAGATGTGCACCACCATGCCTGGCCTAACTCACTCTTGGCTGCTTTGCCTGCTAGAGTAGCTAACTCAAGTAGGCAAAGTTCTTGGCCCACCCTGGGCATTCCCTGAGAATAAGAAAGGGAACAGGGGGTACATAAAATGCATTCTTCCCTGAAACAATATGTAAGCTAAAAATTAAAGGCATCCTAATATTTTCTATTTCTCTAGTTCATTTAAAAACAAAATCCTGGTCACCACCCAGTAAAATGATTTGGCAACCTCACACTTGGGTTGCAACTTGCAGTGTGAAAACCACTGCCCTAAGGGTTTGGCATATGATGTTGAAAAGGAGCTCTTCTTTGGGGCTCTTGACTTCACCATTTCTTTTCTTTTCTTTTTTTTTTTTTTTTTGTGGTGGTGGGGATTAGAACCCATGGCCTTGTGTACACAAGGCAAGCACTGTGCCAACTGGACTATATCCCCAGCCCCATCATTTTCTACACAAGGGACCAGTTTGATCCCTCTCCGAGTGTAGTTGCTCAGTTTAAATCCACAATACCTAGACTCTTTACAAGTGATGGTATTTATCTAGGGATTATGTAAAATCAACCAACACTGAACACCTGGCAGGTAGTTCACAGCCCAATCCACCAAGGCCTTGGTGGAGGTAGCTGAAAAGGCAGTCATCTTGTGAGTGATAATGATACCCAGCCAAGCACAACTCATCTCACCCTAAATATTTTCTATGGTATTTGTTATACCCTTTATCTGCAAAAAGAAATGCAAGCATATATAAGTAGTACTGTGTGCGCAAATAAATATCAGGTCCCCTCTATGTTTGAATCTATATACCATATAGCTAGTTTCCTCTATAAGAAACAAAAAAAGCTGGGCACAGTGGGGCACAGTTGTAATCCCAGTGGCTCAGGAGGCTGAAACAGGAGGATTGCAAGTTTAAAGCCAGCCTCAGCAATTTAGCGAGCCCTAAGCAACTTAGCAAGACCCTGTCTCAAAATGAAACACAAAAAGGGCTGAGGATGTAGCTCAGTGGTTAAGCACACCAGGGTTCAATCCCTGGTACCAAATAAATAAATAGAAAACATTTTAAAAGAGAGGGTCTGAGCTGGGCATGGTGGTATATACCTATAATCCTGGCAACTCAGGAGGCTGAGAAAGGAGGACTCCAAGTTTCAGATCGCCCTCAGCAACTTCGTGAAGCCCTAAATGTCTCAAAATTTTTTTAAAAAGTGGCTCAGTGCTTAAGCAACCGTGGGTTCAATCCCTGTTAACAGAGAAAAAAAAAAAAAGGTCTGTAACATGAGTAGAGAAGAAAGCTCTACCTTCCTGATAATTTTCCAATGTTATAAATAACATTAAATAAATGTAACATTAATTATGGGAAATAAATAATGGATTTTAGAAATAGGACCTTTGGAATTCAACTGGATTATTTTACAAATGAACAAACCAAGTATCTGGTATTCAACATAAAAGTCCTGGAAATATCATGATCCATTTTCATAATAAAAACCATAATAGTTAGTTTCATTAGGCTCATTCCAGTGATCCAATATGCTTTATATTAATTATTTCCTGCAATTTTGCAAACCCCCCATAAAACAACTGATACCATAACCCTATTGCACAGATAGAGAAACTGAAATTCAGAAAGGTTAGGTCATTTCTCCAATATCGCTCAAAATGTCATCAGCATAGACAGGATTTGAACTCAAGCTCTCCATTCTGCGTGGACACCAAGCTGTACTACTCCATCCTCCTTCAAGAAACTACTTGGTACCCCACATACTAGGAGTGCTATCAGCCGCAGTCTTCAGCTGTCAAACTCTTCAGAAATTCCCTTGGCCTCAAAGAAACTTAACAGAGCGTTGTGGTTGGTTATTAGGGTTCCATGAAAACCTCCTGTGTCTGTGCTAAAACGTTGAGAAGTGAAATATAAGTGGGACATCACTGGCAGTGTGCTCCAGAAGGATTTTTCTTCTGTACATTCCCCCACCCTCCACCCCTGCTTCCTAGCTGTGGTAAGCTGAACAGCTTTCCTCTGCCTTGATCTTCTGCCATAATGCTCCTCCTCACTTCAGGCTTACAGCAATGTTGGCTGACCATGGACCAAACCTCTGAAACTATGAACTCAAAATAAACTTTTCCTATAGCTGGGTGTGGTGGCCCACGCCTATAATCCCAGCACTTAGGGAGGCTGAGACAGGAGATTTACAAGTTCAAAGCCAGCCTCAGCAATGGCGAAGCACTAAGCAACTCAGTGAGACCTTGTCTCTAAATACAACACCAAATAGCACAAAATAGGATGGGGATGTGGCTTAGTGGTCGAGTACCCCTGAGTTCAATCCCCGGTACCAAATTTAAAAAAAAAAAACTTTTCCTCCTCTAAGTTGTTCTTATCAAGTATTTTGGTCACAGTGGCATAAAGCTGGCTAACATACAGTCATTACCCTCTTGGAGCAATCTAGTTGCTCCAAGTGATGGATGGAGGTGAAGATATAAAGTCTCAATCGCAGCAAGACAATTCTGAAAGGGCTTATTAGCGCCAGAATTTCCTATTAGGTCACACAAGTTTGCTATCAGATCTACATAAAGACTGACTTCTTCCTCTGTTTAGTCCTGCTCCCTTTCCCTTGTTTCCCTCAGTTCTCTCCTGGACTCTTTAATGGATAACTTATACGCCAAATTCTGTCTGTTTCCCTGGCAACCAAACCTGTAGCAAGAGAAGTCCTCCCAAATGGACAGAGAGCTTCAAGAGATCATCCACTATATACAGAGAGAAATGTCCCTAAGTTACATACAATCCTACTAGTAGTGACAAATGGCCTGGTCATAAGAAAAGGAATGCCAAGTGGAGAAAAACAGGAAGATGGAGATAAATAGACATAGGGAGACATGTGCAGGGACATATGGAAGTGGATACAAACTGTGAAGACCTTCACATTGCATCTCAAAGTTCACCCCAGAGTATCTATCAAATAATTTTGTCTATTTGTTTGTAATTAACAAACTTGTTTGCAGTTAACAAACAAATAGACAAAATTATTTGGCCAGATGATGCCAGTCAGCCCCTGTCATCAACCATCCTGATGCCAGCATAATAGATCAGTGGTAACAGAAATGGAGGTTAACACAGCTGATAGAAGCTGTTATTATTGCCAAATGTCCAACTTGCCTTTAACAGAGTTTAACACTCACACCTCAATAAGTCACCATTACATGAAAAGACTAACTGACTACTTAATGGCAAGTTGACTACATTGGGTCACTTCCACTGTGAGGGAATTTATAGTAGGGCTAATTCCTGTGACTCACGCTCACAAGAATAGACACATATTTCTTTCTTTCTTTTTTTTTTTTTTTTTTGGTTACTGGAGATTGAACTCAGGGGTACCCAACCACATCCAGAGCCCTATTTTGTGTTTTATGTAAAGCCAGGGTCTCACTGAGTTGCTTAGTGCCTTGCCATTGCTGAGGCTGGCTTTGAACTTGTGATTCTCCTGTCTCAGCCTCCCAAAGAGCTGGGATTATAGGTATGTGCCACCACACCTGGTATAGACACATATTTTTATTATTGCCTTTCCTATCTACAGGGCTTCTGTCAGTATTATTATCCAAGGTTTATAGAGTGTTTGCTCTATTAACATGACATTCCATATAACTTTGTGTCGAATCAGGAAACCTACATTACATCACAGAAAGTGCAGTACTGGGCTCGTGACCATGGGATCCACTGATCATATTACATACTATACCATAAAAAAGCTGCTGAAAAGAGGCAAGAGCAGCCTCCTGAAGCACAGCTGACGTGCCATCTTGAAGGTAATACTTTAGGAGGGAGGCAAACCATCCTCCACAAAACAGAGTATACCTTGAAACAAAGACATTTATATTATTCTGTGTCCCCAGAAGGAAGAGTACCTGGGTCTATGATCCAAAGAATGAAAGGAGTGACCACTTTTAACTTTTACTTCTCATGACTCATTTGGGGAATTTGTGCCTCCAGTCCCCAAAACTCTGGCCTCTGATGTCCAAAGGAAAAATACTTCAACAAAGTGATATACCCAGAGTTCCCTTGAACTTTAAGCTATAGATGCTACCTCGGCACTTCAGAATACTTGTATCTGGAGATCAGTAGTTTTTGGGACAGCCCCCAAAATGGCTGTAGTTTGGCTTTGTAGCCGAGATTTCCAGCATACTATGTTATGTTTTTAGTGTGTAGCCAGTGCTGGGAACTAGCTATGTTATGGTTAGTCAAGGCCAGAAACACTCTGATTCAGTGTATATACTCACGAATAATAATACATATTAACTTGTGAGCATGGGCCCCTTTATGTAACCTGTTGGCAGTGTGCCTTCTTTGTTTGACCTACATACATAAAGGGCCTATGGAAAAGACTCAAGGTGAAATGCGCTATTGGCGACAAAATTGAGGGCTAAAATGGAACTCACTGAGGGCTGAAGCTGAAGCTGGAGGCTGAAGGCTGTGGCCACCACTGAATAAAGCATGTTGACTATCTTAACTGTGTTTTATATCTTCTTCCACCAAATCCCAAATCTGTGTCTGAACCCTTGCATGATAATAGGCAAGAATAGTTATCATCTTGGCTGGGTAATTAATCCTAATAATGAAGAAGAGGCAAAGCTAGTTATACAATAGGGAGAACATAGCACATAAGTGATTGATTTGGGTACCTCTTGGTAATCCTTTTTCCAGGTATACTAATCAATGAATAAGTGCACCAATATCGTCCTCGCAAGAGACAACCATCTGGTTGTGTCACCTGCTAAGCAACCTAGATTGGTTCTGAGAATAAAGGAAGTCTAGACTTGTTAGTGGAGGAGGGAGACAATGAACATCAGCTGGGACTCCAAGACTTGCAGCAGTCATCATTTTTCCACTAAATCTCCTCTTCTAAGTGCCTCAGAAGGGCTGGGAGTGTAGCTCAATGGTAGAGTGTACACTGGCATTCATTAAGTCCCTGGGTTCATTCCCAGCACCAAAAAAGAAAAAAAGAATTCTGCAGAAACAGAGATCCATCAGAATCCAGGAAGAGCTGTTCCCCAATAATATATGAAGTGACATGTATGAAGTGATCCAAATGACTCAAGTGGTGGACTGTGATTAAGATGGAAATGCACCATCCATTTCTCCTTTCAAGAAAGAATTAGTTTCCCTGCTGCTAAGCCATCCATGAGAAGATAACCTTTAGGTGTCAGTCGATCAGGAATTGACTTTGCCACAGAGAGATACCCTGCCCAAGGTCACAACCTTCCTGGGTTGTGGGTACAGGGTATTGGGGATCTATATTCAATGACCAATTGAGGCAGTGGTATAAAGACCTAGCCATTTCATTTCACTAAAGAACTATCTGATTTGTTAGGTAGAATATTTTTTATTTTGAGATTGAGTCTCATTAAGTTGCTTAGGACCTTGCTGAGGCTGGCTTTAAACTTGTGATTCTCTTGCCTCATCCTCTACTTCATAAGATTAAGGTAAAATTTTAAATACTATTACTGATTTGTGATGAAAATTCAATAAAAATTGATTAAACTTCCTTAACTCTCCCTCATTATTTTCTCTCAGGAATTGACAGCTTCATTTAATAATAAATAATTGGTACTATGGGGCAAGTAGAGGGGGAGAGAAATTGCAAATGCAATTTGAATTTGCCCACTTCAGGGGCTGGGGTTGTGGCTCGGTGGTAGAGCACTTGCCTAGCATGTGTGAGGTACTAGGTTCGATCCTCAGCACCACATAAAAAAATAAATAAAGGTGTTGTGTCCATCTACAACTAAAAACATATATTTTAAAAAATGTCTACTCAAACTAAGAGAGCTCTATAAGATTGGTGTGATTTGGAGGGTGAAGGAAGTCTTTTTTTTTAAATTTAGAGACAAGGTCTCGCTGAGTTGCTTAGGCCTCATTAATTTGCTGAGGCTGGCTTTGAACTCACAATCCTCCTGCCTCAGTCTCCCTAGCTGCTGGGATTACAAGCATGTGCCACCATGTCCAGCTCAAAGAAGTCTTTTTGAAGGATGTGGGAATTTAGCAGAGCTCGTGAAAACATCCTAGAGAGAAGGGGCCTCTTGCATATAGTATTAGCTTAGATAAGTGGAATTTGAAAGGACAAACCCCAGATAATCAAGTTTGAAAAGTGCTGGAGTTGATTTATTTATTTTAACTGGTAACTTTAGACATATGAGACAGTATATCTTATAATATACACAGGGCATTTTGAAATGTACTACATAAATATGAAAGGTAATTATAACCAAGAGGAATCTGAGAAAGAAAAAAACTAGATAAAGACAAAGAGGTTGAGCTATGTATTCATCTCAGATAAATACATAAAACCTTGGAAATTATGACATAACCAGTACTGTTAGATTTATGGTCTTGGCTATTGCTCTCATTCCAAGCTTTTACCTTATATTTATCATTTTTACATTCATATGGCATCTCTATTTTCAATGTCTTACAAATATCACCCACTCAATAACCTTTTCAACTGAAATTTCACATGCTTCATATCAACCCAGAAGCAGATTATTTTCTGGAAAGTTAAACCAATCTACTCAGCCATTTCTGAGTTACTCAAGCATGAGACAATGTTGTTCAGGAAATATGTCAAATTCCACTTTTGGTTTGTTCAGGTTCAATTCAAAATAGTTTTAAATTTCTTTTTTTCCCCAAATAGTTTAAATTTAAACCTCCAGAGCTGTTATGCACATATTCTAAAAAGTAATATATTCTTTACTTTGAAATATCATTAGTTGAGGTTTACTCTCCACTTCCTGTTTATGTGGGATATGGTCATAAAAAGATCCACTCAAATCCTGGAAAATTCTTTGGGTTCCAGACCTTCATACATGTTGTACTTAGAAAAATGACTAGATGGCTGACTCGTACTTAGAAAAATGACTGGAAGGCTGACTCACTTTCTTTTTTTCTTATCTTTCACCATTAATTCTATAGGAGGATTTGAGGGTGACAATTCCTGTCCTGCTATATTGTCAGATAATAATAATTCTGATTTTATGAAAAGTAGAAAAGTAAAGATTTTAAAATTTATACTATACAAATATGGACTTTGGTCCTTGTCCTATTATAGATAGAAATATTTGTGATGCTGGTAACATCTTTTTAGAAAACATTTTTGGGTGGATTTATGAAATTTTTATAAGGTAATAGTCTATTCATTGTATAAGTGCCCTGAAATACTTGAAATTCTGGGAACTTAGAGAATTTAAAAGAACTAAATTAGCCATGGATGAGAGTGGTGGAGCAGAGGAAAAAAGATGGCAGAGGCCTCTTCCTTCTGAACTTGCAGACAGTCCCAAGACCTACGGATTTGTTTCAGTTATGTACTGCTGCATAAACAAACTTCAAGACTTACTGGCTTTTTTAAAAAATTGTAGATGAACACAATATCTTTATTTATGTATTTTATGTGGGGCTAAGGATTGAACCCAGTGCCTCATGCATGTGAGGCAAGTGCTTTACCACTGAGCTACAATCCCAGCCCCAAAGGCTTTAAAATAACAAAAATCCTTTTACAGTCATCATCACAACTCTGGAGGATTGACTAGGGTCAGCTAGACTGTTTTTGCTCAAAATGTCTCATGCAGTTATAGCATGTTGGGCTAGCATCATTATCATGTCTGACACCAGGTCTGGGAAAGCTCAGACATCCGCAGGTTGGAACAACTGGTGCTCTTTGGGCATCTCTTTTTGAATATACATGGTCTCTGCATGGTTTCTCCATCATGGCAACTTTAGGGCAGTCAAACTTCTTTCATGGCAGCTCAGAGTTTCAAAGGTTCATGTCCAAGAAAGGAAGCCAAGTGGAGTCTGTTTCCTTTTCCAACCTAGCCTCAGAAGTTAAGCAGTCAGGAAGTCCCAGCCAGGTTCAAGGGGAGAAAACAGACTCCACCTCTTGATGAGAAGTGCTCCAAAGAATCTGTGGCCATGTTTTTAAAGCACCACAGGACTTCATAGACCTCTGGCAGAAAGCCTGGAACAGAATGAATCATTCACTAAAGCACAAATTGGTTCATTGTGTTTCCCCTTCTGTTATGGTGGAAGGATAGTGTAGTGTTTAAGGGCTCCTGGCCTGAAATTAGATTGCCTGGGCTTGCCTCTGCCCTGACACTTATTGGGCCTGGAACCGTGAGTAAGTCTCAGACCTCAGTTTTCTTATGTGTAAATTGGAGATAATGAGAGCTATCATATATTGAGCACCTGGTGTCAGGCGTTGTCCTGTGTATTATGTGCCCCTTATTCTCCCCCTTAAAATAACCCCTAACTCCTAAACCATAGGGCTGATAATAAGAGGCAGCTTCTGGGTCTGTAATGTGGATCAAATGTGACCATCAGTATTGTTCATTCTTGATGTGATTGAAGCTGTTGGAGTAACTTCTAGTGATTCCCAACCAGGTAAGTCAGACATTTCTAGAAAAGGACCCAACATACACAATGCCGCATGAGAAGGCAAACTGAACCCATTGCAGAACGGAAGACAAGGCAGGGCTGAGAGGGTCAGATTTCTTAACAGGTGTCAAAAATTCATAAAACAGACATTCATTCCCAGGTTTCATTTGGATCTATGGATACAGAACCAAGCGCAGTCCTGGAGTATGGGATCACACACACCGTTCTGAGTTAGCAAAACGGCAGTATTTATATTATTTTTCCTGGAATAAATCCTCTATTCAGGGCAGTTCTGCAGAACATCAGTCCTCTGCCCAAAGCGTCCTCAGGTATCAGATGACCTGCGTGGTGGCTGGATGCACCGTGCTATGACCCTTCCAGAGGGCATCCTGTGTATTCTGTCCCCGTCGTCACCCTGGGTTTCCTGATGTTATGAGCCACTTTCTCCACCTCCGTCTTTCCTAAGGTGCCTACTCGGGCGATTCTAGAGCGCCCATCTTCCCAGCCCGGGCAAAACCCGGAGAGGTGGAATTCCTCGCCCGGAGCGCTTGGGCGACCACTGGGCATGCTCGGTTGTCAGGCAGGTTCTCATCTATGAGCAGCTTTTGCGCCGCACACATTCCTGCTGCCGCCGCGCGTCCTCCTCCCGACCAGGGAGCTGGCGCATGATGGCGGCGGCTGCAGGGGCTGCGGGGAGCGCCAGCGCCGGCGGCGGTAGCAGCGGCGGCGGAGCCAGCAGCAGCAGCGACACGTCCAGCACCGGCGAGGAGGAGAGAATGCGGCGCCTCTTCCAGACGTGCGACGGGGACGGGGACGGGTACATCAGCAGGTACGCGGGGAAGTACGAGAAACTGGCTGGGGCGAGACCAGACACTCCGCGCTGCCCTTGACCCCTCCTGTGCCCCAACTTCCAGCAAGTTGCTTAGAAGCTCACAGGAAAAGTTGACCGCGACTCTGAGAGCGCGTCGCCGGCTCGGCCACTGAGGGTTAGGGACTGCCCCGTTCACCTTCTGGAGGTGCCAGTTGGTCCAACTTTTCCCAGCCTGGTCTTTGTCTAGGCGCTGAGATACATCTCTGGGATGCAAGCCCTTCCCGGGGTCTCGGAGAGCTCCTGGCGGTTGGGAAACGAGTTCTGGCCTCTTATCCAAAGTAGGAGGGACTGCCTTGCAGTCTCGGGCTTCTGGGGGTCGAGATGCTGTGGCACTGGCGAGCTTGGGGTACAACTCCGGGGCCGCACTAGGAGAGAGAGATGCACTCTCAATGACAGAGACGGACATGGAAATAACCTATGAAGAACTTTCATGTGCCACAGAGTCCCTGAATTCCAAACTGAGGAGTCCAAAGAATGGGTATATAATTTGTCACCCAGTATTGACTTAAACACTCTGGCCTGGGGGCGAGGAAGTGGTGTAGGAAGTGCCCAGGAGCATTTTGGAGGTTTAGAGGCGAGTCTGGAAGTAGACCCTACTTAACCTGGCTCTGCGCGCGGTCCAGGTGAGCCTCGAGAGCGAGGTGTCTCCGGTGGTTGGCCCTCTGCTTACGCTTGCGGTATTTCTTCCGGCTCCCCTACACCTCCTACAGAGGCAATGTTGCGGCTTCTTGCCGCCTAACTTAGCCAAATGATTACTTTTGCCCAAATTTGTATGACTTAACAGAAATTTATATTGAAGAAGGCAATCGCTGTGTTTTACGTTATGCTTCTGAGAAAGGGTGACACCCGGCGCTGAAACCAATACGCGCCGAAATTTGAATTGCCTCCAATGAAGGCTGCCTAAGTCGTGTATTTCGTGTTTCTTTAGCCTATGTCTTGATGACGATAAAAATCCAGGTTCTGAAAATGCGAGGCCGCCCCCTTGCCTACCTAAACAAAACAAAACAAAACAAAAGGGGGCGGGGTACGGATTTCCCCATAAATTTTTTTAAAAGCGCTCTGAAATAAGTAATTTAACATGTAAGAATTTAACCATTACAAAAATAATCATTTATTTGAGATGACTTAATCATCATTCTTAGGTGAGTTTTATTACTTTTCTAAAGTTGCATCGATGAACCAGAAACACTAGTATTTTTTAAGTGGCAATTCTGTTCTGAAATGAAAATAATATGTAATTCTGACTGACTCTGCATAGATTTTTATTTGGAAGTCTTTTCCTATTTTGGTTCTTGGATTTAAAAGAAAACTTCATTATGCTGTTTATTTTTATGTGTTGTTTAACTACTTGAAAGGACATTATTTCATTGAGAAATATTAGAACAGAAAATTTTATGGAGTAATGATGTTCTGAAATGAAAATATTATGTAATCCCGATGGACCCCATATAGATTTTTATATGGAAATCTTTCCTTACTTCCATCGTGGTGTTTAAAAAAATAAATTATATAGACCAGGCACAATGGTGCCTGCCTATAATCCCAGTGATTTGGGAAGCTGAGGCAAGAGGATGGCAAATTCAAAGCCAATCTCAGTAATACAGCAAGAAACTGTCTCAAAATAAAAAAGGACTGGAGATGTAGCTCAGTGGTAAAGCATCCCTGGGTTCAATCCCTAGTACCAAACAAACAAGATAAATTATATACATACATATATATAGTTATATATATGTACACACATACCTATAGTGATATATATAGTGATTTTCCTACTTGAAAAGCTATCATCTCATTGTGATTTCATATTGATAATAAAAACAATCTCTGTTCATGTTTGCATACAAAAAAATTGATGCCACACCAGGTTAGAGTAAGTAAGAGAAATTGACAGCATTCTGTACTTCCCTTCCTCTAATTTGGCCTATTAATATGTTGCTTTATCTGAACTACATCTTCTATTCATATGCTTCTATTGTTTTCAGTGATGGTTTAGTTTTCCTTGGAGGGTAATGAATTCTGAAAGCAAACTTTGAGGACTGTTTTTGGAGGGTGAGGTATTTGTATGTATGCGGGTAGTGATAAAGAAGAGATTTTTGAGGTAGAAGAGAAATGGAGGGGAAAAAGTGGAAAGAGCTATTAGCATTCCTTGAGCCATATCACTTTGCTAGAAAGTTGAAAGGTACAGTGTAGTAATGGACACTAAATGATAACTTTAACAATGGGTAGAGTTACCCTGGAGATTATTTGTAGCAAATTTCCCCATAGGAGGAGTTTAGGCTTGGCAATCTTATTGAAAGGAGGCACTAAGGTACTTGCAGGAAATGTGTTTACAGAGCAAGCAGTTTTACCTGGAATATATGTTTACTGAGTATGGCTTGGGGAATGGGGGCATTAACTGACTCCTTATCTGAGATCACTTCTCTGAGCTACCTCTATTTAATAACCTTTAGTTACTATACTACTCTGTAGTGTGTTCTAGGGTTTGGAGTATTGTGGATGTTCTCTCTTTGTTGTAGGGGAGGGTATGGGGATTGAATCCAGGGGCACTTTACCATTGGGTTACATCCTCAGACATTTTTTCTTTTTTCTTTTGAGAAAGCATCTCCCTAAGTTGCAGAGGCTGCCTTCAAACTTGAGATCCTCTTGCCTCAGCCTCCTGAATAGCTAGGATTACAAACATGTGCCACCATACCCACATGAATATTTCATTATAGGGATAAAAGACATCTTGTTCATTTACTCATCAAATATTGAACATTTGAGTTATTTACATCTTTTGACTTTTATGAACAACACTACTATGATATGTGTGAGTATTTATAGAAACCTAACAATAGTCAAATAAGGGTCAGCCCTGTCACCTAGCATAAACCTGAAGGAGAACTCTCTAGGACTGGGTAGCAGCTCCACAGTCCTATCAGTGCCCAGCTTCCTTCTACTTTTCTCCAGCTACCTTTTGCTATTATTCACATAAAGCACTTTCATATGGTTATTTCAAGTCCAAAGATGATTGTTCTATTTCCAGCATCATCCCCATGTTCTAGGGAAGAAGATGTAAAAGGAAGTTGAAATGGGTGGTACCTTTATCATTAAAGCCGAGCTTCCCCCAAATCCCTTATTGTTCAAACTACAACATCTAACCATGCCTACTGCCAGTACAGTCTGAGGAAGTGTCTGCTTCCACTAGGCACAATGCTTCTCAACAAAATCTGAGTTGTTACTAAGAGCAGGGAATAGGTACTGGGTGGGCAAGTAATCACCAAAACAAAAAACAAAAAAATTAATAAGCTGATCTCAAAATTCATATGATTACTCAAGGGACCCAAAATAGTAAAAAAAAAATCTTGAAAAAGAGGGGAAAAGTTGCAATATTCACACTTGTCAATTTCAAAACATACTCCAGAGTAACAGTAATCAAGATAGTGTTCTGGACACCATAAAGAAAGAAAACTATAGGCTGATATCCTTGATGAACATAGACACAAAGATCTTCAACTAAATACTAGCAAATCAAATCCAACAGCTTAATGAAAAGATTATTCACCAGGATTAAGTGGGATTCATTCCAAGGATGCAAGGATGGTTCAATATATGCAAATAAATGAATGTGATACACCAGGTCAACAGAATGGAGGACAAACAAATATATATGGTTATCTCAATTGATGCAGAACAGTCATTTGATAAAATTCAACATCCTTTTATGATAAAAAAAGAACAGAACAAATTAAGCACAAGAAATGTACTTCAACATAATAAAGACCTTTATACGAAGCCAACAGCTAACATATTATAATGTTATTATTTAACATATTATAAATTTTATTATTATGACATTTAAAATAAATTGGGAAAAGCTATACTCTCTCAGATCTGGCACAAGACAAAGATACCACTTTCACCACTTTTATTCCACATGTTAGAAATTCTAGCCAAGCCGGGCGCGGTGTCTCACGCTTGTAATCCCAGCACTTAGGGAGGCTGAGACAGGAGGATCGCGAGTTCAAAGCCAGCCTCAGCAATGGCGAGGCACTAAGCAACTCAGTGAGACCCTGTCTCTACATAAAACACAAAATAGGGCTGGGGATGTGGCTCAGTGGTCGAGTGCCCCTGAGTTCAATCCCTGGTGCCAAAAAAAGAAAAAAAAGAAATTCTAGCTAAAGCAATTAGACGAGAGAAAGAAATAAAGGGCATCCATATTAGAAAAGAAGAAATCAAATTATCCCTATTTGCAGATGACATGGTCTTCTATATAGAAAACCCCCAAAATGCCACCAAAGAACTAATAAATGACTTCAGCTAATGTGCAGGACACAAAATCAACATACAAAGATCAGCAGTGTTGCAATATGCCTTAGCAAATTATCTGAAATAGAAATCAAGAAAGTAATCCCATTTACAATGAAAACAAAACGAAACAAAACCAAAAAACAAACCAACAACCACCACCATGAACAGAAAAAAAAAACCTAAGTAAAATACTTAATAATAAATTTAACCAAAAAAGTGAAACAGCTCTATAATAAAAATTATAAAACATTGATGAAATTGAAGAGGAAATAGAAAGGTGGAAAGACATCCTGTGTTTATGGAATAGAAGAATTAACTTTGTCAAAATGTGTGTGCCACCCAAAGTGATATACAAATTCTGTGCAGTCCCTATCAAAATACCAATGGCATTCTTCAAAGAACTAGGGAAAAAAAAAACTATTCTAAAATTAATATGGAGATCCCTAACATCCAAGGCCATTTGAGCAATAAATTGATTGAAAGGGGTGAGATTCTTTTGGATAAGATCCCCAAATCATAGGAAACAGAACAAAAATAGGCAGATAACATTGCATCAAACTAAAACTTTCTCACAATCAACTCATAGAAAACAATCAACAGAGTACACAGACAACCTACAAAATGGGAAAAAATATTTTCAATCTGACAAAGGGCTAATATCCAAAATACATAAGGCACACCAAAAACTCCATAGCAAAAGAAAACAAATAACCCAATTTAAAAATGAACTATACATCTATTAGACATTTCTCACAGGAAGACACACAAATTACCAACAGATACAAAAAAAAAAAGCTCAACATCACAAATCCTCAGGGAAATGCAAGTCAAAACCACAGTGACATATCAGCTCACCCCAGAAAGGGTATTATCAAGAAAATGAAAGATAACAAGTTTCAGCAAAGATGTGGAGAAAAGGGATCCCTTGCACCCTGTTGTTCTATTGTTGAGAATGTAAATTAGTACAGCTATTATGTAAAGCATCATGAAGCGCCCTCAAATATATTTACAATATGATCCAGCAATCCCACCACTGGATATATATCTGAAGGAAATGGAAAAATGAAATCAGTATGTTGAAGAGACAACTGCATTCCCATGTTCATTGAAGCACTATTCACAATAGCCAAGAAATGAAGTCAACCTCAGTGTCCATCAGCTGATGAATGGATGAGGAAAATGTGGTTCACATCCACAATGGAATACTATTCAGCCACAAAAAGAATGAAATCCTGTCTTTTGCAACAACATGAATGGAATTGGAGATCATTATGTTAAATGAAATAAGCCAGGCACAGAAAGATAAATACCACATGATCTCACTCATGTGGAATCTAGAAATGGATGATCTCATAAAAATTGAGAATACAATGGTAATTACCAGAGGTCTGGGAAGGCAGGGGATGGGAAGGGATGGGAAAAGGTTTATCAGTGGATGCTAAGTTACACTTACACAGGAGCATGAAGCTCTAGTATACTATTGCACAGTGTGCTGACTATAGATAATAATAATAATGTATGGTACATTTCAAAATCTAGTAATATTATGAAGGTTTTCATCATTTAAAAATGATAAATGGAGCCGGGCACAGTGGTGCAAGCCTGTAATCCCAGCACTTTGGGAGGCTGAGACAGGAGAATTGCGAGTTCAAAGCCAGACTCAGCAATGGCGAGGCACTAAGCATTCAGTGAGACCCTGTCTCTACATAAAACACAAATAGGGCTGGGGATGTGGCTCAGTGGATGAGTGCCCCTGAGTTCAATCCCCAGTACCAAGAAAAAAAAAAAAAGAGATAAATATGTTTAACCTGATTTATCAAACATTGTCTGATACCCCATTAGTATATACAGCTTCTATGCTTTTATATATTTGTTTAAAATAAACTTTAAAGAGAAAGAGTATTGGCATAAGAATAGACACATAGATTAACTGAATAGAATTGGGAGTTCAGAAATAAACCATGACCAATTTATTTGCTACAAGGGTGCAATGCAAAGGATGCCAAAATCAATGGGGAAAATAGTCTTTTCAACAAATGGTGCTGGAACCACTAGATAGTCACAATAAAAGAATGCAGTTGGATGCTTTCCTCATATATATACAACAATCAACTCAAAGGGAGCAAAAAATTAGTGTAAGAGCTAAAACTATTGAACTCTTAGAAAGAAATAGGGTTAAATCTTTGTGACTTTGAATTTGGCAATAGAGTCTTGATATGTGTTGCCAAAAAAACACAAGCATTTGGGAAGAAATTGATACACTGAGCTTCATCAAAAATTTTAAAGTCGATGCATACCTATAATCCCAGTGGCTCAGGAGGCTGAGGCAGGAGGATTGTGAGTTCAAAGCCAGCCTCGGCAACTTAGCAAGGTCCTAAGCAACTTAGTAAGGCCCTGTATCAAAATAAAAATATAAAAATATGGCTGCAGTTGTGTCTTAGTGGTTAAGCACCCCTGGCTTCAGTCCCTGGTACAAAAAATAATTAGTTTATGTTTCCAAGGACACTATGAAAAGTGAAATGAGAAAGATAACCTGCAGAATGGGAGAAAAATTTGCAAAACATGTATCAAATAAAGGACTTGTATGTGAAGCCCTTATTTACAAACGCTTAGAAAGAGCTTCCTTGACCACTATTTCAAAGTGAGTTTGCTCAGTCTCACCAGTGTTTGTCATCATAAAACTGATTGCTTTTTTCCAAAGCATTCTTTACAACTTGAACTTGTATGACTTTTTGCTACTTTGCTTGATGATTGTCAACTACCACTAACTCTAGGTTTCATGAGGGCAGGTATCGCATCTATTGTGTTAAAACTTAGTACCTAGCACAATCAGTAAATTCTGATGAATAAATGACCAAGAATAAACAGCATGTGTATCAAAACATCTCTTAAGCATTTTTATTTCAAATTCTTTCCATGTTCATGACATACTTTAAATTCACATGTGTTTTATTAAGTAATGTTTTCCTTTAAAATAACTTCTTTTGGGTATACAAAAGATATTCTTGTTGAATTTTTTTAAAAATATAGACATGTATGAAATAAAATCAGTTATCATAACCAAGGAATATCATTTTTATTTTCCCATTGACATATCTGTAACATATCATTTCTCTAGTACATTAAAAGGGGAAAACATCTTGTGTTCACGGATAGAAAAACTTGGTATTATTAAGATGGACAGTGCTCTCCAAATTGTTGTACAGGTTCAACTTTGTGAATATATTTAAAAACCATTGAATTGTACACTTTAAATGGGTAAATTTTATGTATGTGAATTATAGCTCAACAAAGCTGTCACCAAGGAAAGGTTGGAAAATAGGACTTATGATTGTTGCAATATTTCTTTATTTACTTGATTCTTCTATTTTCAGGTATTTAGGCAGTTTTCAATTACTAACTTTGAGATTTCACAAAATCTAAGGTATCAAATTACTAGGGCACACCATTTTTTATATACCAGTTAAACCATGGAAAAATACTTCTTATCATTCAGAATTTTTATTTTATTCTTATTATAGTTCTTTAATTATAGGGTTTTTATCATATTTAATTACTGTACTACATAAAAAAAGGAAACTGGGTAAATCAGATTGCTTATAATAATACTAAAACTTCACATTTCAATTCCATGTCTTCTAAATCACTTTTTGATTCAAAGTGTTTATTTTGTGTTTCACTACCCAATATCAACCTCTGCAGCCCCAAAATATCCAGGGCATTTCTTCAAAGCAAGCTCCACTATTTTCTATAGGATTTTCTTGTAAAATGCTGATGCCCTTTCTGCAAATAACGATGTTGATATTCATGATCTTACCAAAAGGCATCAGCAGGAGATCCTCATATAATAACCAGAATCTCAATGTTAAGGAAACATTGAGAACTGCAGTTAGGCTATCAAGAGTAACAATGTGATTCATGTTTAGGAAGCAATGGTTAACTATTTTGGCATCAAGTCAACAGAAATTGGAAGAAACGTTCAGATTTCACAATGCAAACTTGTGCATCTTAGGAGTTTTAAAATATGGGACTTTAATAGAATAAACACCTTCCTCGTCCCATGTACTGTACTATTAGAGAATTCATCAAAATTGGAGTTTTCAATGAATGTATGAACTAAAATCACTTGCAGACGCTTTTGCTCAGTCTTTAAACAACAGCAACAACAAATGGTTTTCAGGTTTAAGAAAGAATACAGTAGTGTGTTTTACTAAAGAACTAGAGATTTACATATTAAACATGCTGTTTATTCTCTCCCTGTTTAATGTTAGCAGACATCTGACTTGGAGAGGCAAGAGAGAAAGTCATCAGGCCAATAGAGAGTTGGAGGAACTGCTTGAATGAAAAGTAAATGGAATAGAAAGACTATGAGCTCTAGATTCCTTGTCTCATACTACAATATATTCCCATGACATGAGGATAAAACCTGCAATGTGTTTATTCTTCTTGGAAACCATACCCTGGAACACAATTTTTAAAAGAGAGCCTTTGGTGAAATTCAAAGAGCAGCATAACTAAAGCCAAACTTCAAAGAAACTGAATAGTTCTGAAAGCCTCAAAGCTACACTCAAACCATAGTGTCACTCAGAAGAGTATTAATTGGAGCCTAACTAGGAGAAAAAGAAAAAAGAAAGACCATTAAAATCCTAGGAAAACCAGCTATGAAGCAGTTAGCCTGCCAAAATAAGTCAGAGGAAAATATGATCTAATTTTGTTTTTTCAATTAGATTTTAAAAAAATCCCACATGGCTCCCCTTGAGGTAGCCCAAGATAAAAAACTATAGCCCTGCCTAGAATTATAAAATAACATGGGAAAGAGAATTTTGAAGGGAACAAATTTGGCACCCAGTCACCCAGAAGAACTGATAAGTAGCATTTCCTGATTATGCCATCATAAAACGAACTCATTTTAAATATGTATTTTAATGAGTTTTGACAAATCTATATACCCCTGTAACCACTATCACAATCAAGATTTATTTTAATAACTCCTCCTCAAATTTTCCTGCACCCCTTCCTGGTCCTTCTCTACCTCAATCCCAGTCCCCTGAAACCACTGATCTGCTTTCTGTCTCCACAGATTAGATTTGTCTCTTAGTGCTTCTTATAAATGTATTATTTTGTGTCTGGCTTTTCTCAAGCAGCATCATGCTTGTGAAATTCATGCATACTGTTATGCATATCAGTGGTTCCTTTTTATCACTGACTAACATTCCATTGTATAAATGTACCACAATTTGCTTAGCCCTTCACTTGCTGATGGACATTTGGGTTATATGTAATTTGAGGCTATCATGAATAAAGGCATTAGGAAGATTCATATACAAGTGAAACCACGTTACTTTTGAGACACAGGATTCTCTATTTAAGATAAGACAGAGCTAACATTTATTGAGTGCTCTCCAGGTAATTTATATAGCTTATGTAGCCACGCAAGATAGATACTGCAGAAGCAAAGAAAAAGAAAGTGGAAAATCCTGGCAAACAAATAATGTGAGAGAAACTATGAGAACAGGAGGAACACTCAATAAGATGGGTACGAGGCTGCACAGCCTGAGGAATAGAACACCACATTATTACATCAAGATCCTCCCATCTAAACACTCTCAGAGCCTAGAGCTTCCTGACTTGGTTTATCTACCATTTTTATGATCTTTCTGTATCTCTGATCCTAATCTGTCCTTTGAATTTAACACAGCTACATGCAGTAACAGCATATTTGATTTGCATGTTTGATAATATTTTAAACTTACTATGTACAGAACCAAATTCCTGATTCCTCTTTCCAGGCTAATATTCTCTTGGCTTTTCCCTTTATAATAATTGGCCTTTGCTGGAGGCTTAAGTCAAACCTTTGAAGTCATATTGTACCCTTTTCACATACTGCATCTAATCCATCAGTACTCCCCTCAATTCTTGTAACTTGGTTTCAGACCTTACCTATATCTTAAGTTTCCTTACCAAAAAGTGAGGTCATAATTATATTTTTAGCCTCTGAAAGTTCCATTTGGACATACGGAGCATATTTATAATAACTTTTAAAATCCCAGTCTACTGATTTCATTATCTGTGTCATTTCTGGGTTCATTTCTATTGATGGATTTTTCAACTGGATATGCTGTATTTCCCATACTTCTTTACATGCCTAATAATTTTTGATAGGATGCCAGACATTTTAACTTGTTGGGCACTGGTTTCTACTATACTCCTTTACTTTGTTCTGACATGCTGTTGAGTTTCCATCTTTTGAAAGCTTGCCTTGAAGCTTTGTTTGGCAGCCTTGAGCCTAGGGCTAATTCAGCCCCCACAGACCTCTGGAATACACTGCCTCCATCTAAGGCATTTCTTTTTTAAAAAATATTTTTTTAGTTATTGATAGACCTTTATTTTATTTATTTATATGTGGTGCTGAGAATCGAACCCAGTGCCTCACGCATGCTAGGCAAGCGCTCTACCACTAAGCCACAACCCCAGCCCCCTAAGGCATTTCTTTTTCCTTCTACACTATGTACCTTGGCTTCCCTAAACATTTCGTTGTTGTTGTGGCTTGTTTTTTGTTTGTTGGGTTTCTTTCCTCCTTAACTCAGTAAGACCACTGGGTGCAAGATGGATTCCCCGACCTGTTCTGCAGCCTACAGACGGTTTCTAGGCAAAACTCACCTTACTAGTTTCCTTTCACTCATGGACCGTAGTCTTATACTGTGTATTATAAAATGTTTGATAATCATTGTGTCATGTATTTTGTCTGGTTCTCTGGTTGTTTTAGGCAAGGAGGACAAATCCAACTTCTGTGATTCTATCATGACCTGCAGTGGAGCCCTCATTTCTCCTTTTACTGTTTGTTCCAAAGTGAGCCTATTTGGAAGCACCCTCTTGATTAAGTTTACATATAACTTTAAGTTATATTTAAGCAATACCTCAGCCAATATACTTTTTTTTTAGTTACTACTTACAGTCCAGGCTCACATATCTTTCCTTTGAATAGCTTAATATTACCAAGCACTTATTGAGTGCCAGGCTCTGTGTTCAGCCATTACTCATGATCTCATCTAATACAACAGCCTCTTTGAGAAAGAAGTTATTATCACACAATTAAAATATGAGAACACAAGCTCAAGGACATTGTAATTAGATTAAGATTTAATAGGTAGTAGGCCTGAACTTAAAGTCAGGTCTTTTGTTCTCAAATGAGTCTCGAACATTAACCTATGCTACTTTTCACATTTATTTTTAAAAACCCTGATTGAGATATTATTTGCATATCATACATCTCACCCATTTTAAGAGTACAATTCAATGGTTTTTAGCATATTCACAGAATTGCGCAACAATTGTCAAAATCAATTCTTGAATAGTTTCATCAACCTGAAAAGAAACTCTGAATCCATTAGCAGCCATCCCACACATCCCCTCAACTTCCCCAGCCTTTTGCAACCACTAACCTAACATCTCTAGATTTGTCTGTTGTGAACATTTCACAGAACTGGAATCATACAGTATGTGGGCTTTTGTTGCTTGTGTTTTGGTATTGAATTCAAGAAGGCTTTGCTTAACCAAACTCACAAAGAATGACTCATATGCTTTCTTCTAAAAGTTTTATGACTTTAACATTTTGAGCTGATTTGTACATATGGTATGAAGAAAGGATTCAATTTCCTTTTTTGGATTGTAGATATCCAGTTGTTAGCGATCATTTGTTGAAAAGAATATTCTTTTTGCATTTTCTTGACACCCTTGTTGAAAATCAATCAACCATAAAAGTAAGGGTTTAATTCCGGGCTCTCGGTTCTTTTACATTGATCCATATGCCTATCCTTACACCAGTACCACTTTTGATTACTTTTGCATTGTTGTAAGTTTGGAAATTGGGAAGTGTGAACTGTCCAACTTCCTTCTTCTTTTTCAATATTTTTAGGCTATTCTGGGTCCCGTGAGTATCCATATGAATTTTAGGATTAGCTGGTCAATCTCTTCCAAAAAGGGATATGCGAGTTTTATGGAGATTATGCACATGCATTTTTATTAAGTGTGTTTTGGAGGCCATTTTTGCTTTTTACTCTAGTCCACATCTTTATTTTGCAGGTTTTTAAATTTGGGGGGGGGGGCGCTGGGGAGCAGACTCAGAGCCTTCACATACAAGGCACATGCTGTACCGCTGAGCTACCCCCCTAGTCCAGTCTTTTTATTTTGAGTCAGCATATTAATGAAGGTCTAAAGTATGATGGCATATGTTTATAGAAGCCTTTATGGTTTGCAGTCGGTTAGCCAATTATTTCATGTAATCCTTGCAACACAAGTTAACATTTTCGTGTTAAGGTGAGAAGTCAGGAAACCATAGCTTCTTGAAGGGTTTTTCCACCATATATACTGCCCACTTAACACAATAAAACTTGTTTTCCCTTAAAGCCTTGCAGTTCTTTGCTTTTTAATTTACCAAAGCTCTATAGTGAGTATGACTCTATTTTATAACTGCCTTTTTAATATCAATAGGAGTAGCATTTAAAATCTTGGAATAGACATTTGCATTCTAAATGAAGTTACATGGGGGTCTCAGCTGGGGAGACTCTCTGTTGTTCAGTAAATTGAAAATCTCTTTAAATCTTAGCCCCAGAGTGGAAGCCATATGGAGAGAAAGGGCATTTTCTTAGAGCACAGTTAATTGTCAGCTTCTCATTGTCATTTCAAATGTCAGTTCAAATATGTAAATGAGTCATTACTAAATTCACATCATTGATTATTGATGACTCTGACTAATGAGAGAAAAAAGATAGGTAGACAGAAGGATTCTCTGGATGTATTCATTTTTCAAACATTTGGATCTATCTGATGAAGTGAAAATATAAATTGAACAAGTTTCTAGATTGACCATCAAGCATTAGATGTTCCTGATGGGACATTTGTTAGTTAAGTGTAGTGCTCAGTTGAATAGTGAGCTGTGACACTTATTTATAATATTCTAGATTAATGAGTATTGTATTTAATTTTTAAAAACATGGATATTAATGACATGATAATTGAAAAGGCATTTTAGACTTTATATTGATATTAATTGGGCATTTATTTAAGATTATGGGAAGTGCCATTGGTTAGGGTACCTGCTGACTATTGTTTAAAAGGTCAGCATGCCAGAATTTGTAGTATAGATCAAAGGAATGAGACAATACATAGGGTAAAAGGAAGCTCTCTTGTAAAGATGTGACTGTGCTTTCTTTAAAGGTCAGAATTTTGCATTGATTTACAAAAAATTTTAGAACTTCTTTTTGAGAAATGACAAGCTAAAGAATATTCTACCCCAGAGGTTAATGCTTTTAGGAAAGGGCCTTATTTTCACAATCCTATGTACTTAAGACTTAACCTGAGTTTATTTCACAGTAATAAACAGGACAAAAATCACTGTGAGAATATTACTGAGGAAGTATTTACTCTTCTAAAACATGTGTAGAAAGTTTTACATTTATTATCATTTGAATATAATCGACAGTGCTCTTACCCCCTCCCTTCCTGGTTTCCTAAGTCCCTTCATCTCTAACCAGAATTGTTGTCCTAGTGTTCTAACCAGAAGGCTTTCCCTTCCAGGCACACACTCACCAAAGTCATTTTTCTATAACACAAAACTGAGCAGGCAGTTCTTCTTAAAATACTTTAGCTATTGCCTGTTCCTTACAGATAAGTTCAGACTGTCTAGGGGCATTTAATTTAAGGTCCCTGCCTATCTGGCACAGTAACCCCCTCTCCAGCGTTATCTTCTGCTACATTCCTTTCACACTCCACCCTGGAGTGTGCCAGGCTGCTCCAAGCCCTGGGGCTCTGCACATGCACCTCCTCTGTAAGGCCTTCCTCTCCCCTTGCCCACCCGATGACACCTTCCCATATTTTGCAGACTGAGTTTCCGTGCAGCTCTTCCTCTCTGGACACTTTCCTGATGCCCCAGCACCTTGCACATACTCTGGTGCCCTAGTTCAATTCTTTTATCCCCATACTCAAGGCAGAGACTGGGCTTTTTTTGTCTTTTGTTTCTGCAATCTCAATATCCTACACTTACTGAGTATCAGTCAAAACATAAAAATTTTCATTGTATAGTGGTTGTTTCAAATGCTTGACAATTTTTAGAAAAAGAGTTATTGAGGTTTTATCCTGTATAGAAGTTGAGGAATTTGTATTTTATGCATTTTTACCTAATCTAAAATACCCTTGTGACAGAATTCAGTGTCCCTGCTACTAACTAGTCATGTGACTTTACACACATTATACATAATCTCTTCTTCTAGGATTTTTTTTGTATCATCTTTTTCAGGACTAAAACACTTTGATTTCATGGGTTGCGGGTGCCAGTTCAGGATTTAAGAGAGAGCATATTTTTGTAAAAAGTCATACTGTTTAAGTTAGTCTCTATCAGACAAGTATCTGGGCTTTGTGAACTAACACGAATGAGTCTATAGTTTCTTTGTGTTGATAGTTGTTATCCAATAACCTTCCATTTCATCTAGTAACAGGAATTTCAAAAGCATTGAAGTATTGGCTAGGATTTTTCAGTACCTAAGGAAAAGTTATGAGATAAAGGAAAATTAAAAACTACTTTTAACTTTGTGTTCTAGTTGTTATTAAAGTGTTATTCACATAGTTCAGAGTGTATAAAAATTTAGAAGCCAGCCAGGTGTGGTGGTGCATACCTGTAATCCCAGCAACCTGGGAGGCTGAAGCAGGAGGATCACAAATTCAAGACCATCCTCAGCAATTTAGCAAGACCTTGTCTAAAGGACTAAGGATGTAGCTTTCAGTGGCGAAGTGCCTCTGGGCTCAACTCCTAATACCAAATAGAGAATATTCTCAAATTAATATTTTTTTACTTCACTTTTCATAGGCTATCCTTTTATGGTGTTTTAGTTAGTTTTTTTGCTGATGTGACTAAAAGACCTGACAAGAACAATTTTAGGAGGAAAAGTTTATGTGGGGGCTCATAGTTTTAGAGATCTCAGTCCATAGACAGCAGGCTTTATTACTTGGGGTTCAAGGTGAGGCAGAACATCATGGCAGAAGAATATGGCAGAGGAAAGCAGCTCACAAGATTATCAGGAAGCAGAGAGACTCCACTCAGCAGATACAAAATATATACCCCAAAGGCACGCCTCCACAGCATACCTCCTGCAGGCACACCCTACCTATCTTCAGTTACCGCTCAGTTAATCCCCATTGAGTGATTAATTCACTGATTGGGTTAAAGCTATCATTACTCAATCATTTCATTTCTAAATGTTCTTGCATTATTTCACACATGAGCTTTTGGGGGACTCCTCACATCCAAACCATAACATATGGTTATTGAGTGTTCACAGTAAGTGAACATTTTAAAGTAATAATAGAATAAAAATAAAGAAACTTACTCAATACTAAATTGTATTATGATGATTGTTACAGCAGTTTCTCTTCAGCTTTTTTTTTTTTTTTTTTTTGCCTCCTGGAGTATAAGCTCGTGAATGTAATAGCAGTGTCTATATTTCTTCCACCACCTGACACTATCCCCTGTACACAGATGCTAAATCAGCATTGAATGACTGAACTGATGGATTTATACTTCCAAGACAAAATATGGTATTGCTTCTACACTCTCTAGTCAGCATTTTGAAATGGCTCATTCCTAAAACAGAGGAAAACTCCTGCACCTGTCCCTAACTAAATGCTTACATGCTTTCAAAATTACCATCTGTGAAATAACCAGAACAAGGAAATTCACAAAGAATATTGCCTTTTGATCTTGTAAGTTAGTTTGTTAAAGCCCCGTTTTTGCTGATATAAAATACAAATTCCTTTAAAGGAATAATTTTTAGCACTTTTTAAGTTGTAGATGGACACAATATCTTTATTTTATTTATTTATTTTTATGTGGTGCTGAGGATTGAACCCAGTGACTCACGCATGTGAGGCAAGCACTCTACCACTGAGCTACAGCCCCAGCCCTAAAGGAATAATTTGCTACTTACAGTAGTTTGTCACCTTATAGATCTCCTTCTAAGTCTTTAGAACTTACAGCATCCAATGACAGTCATATCAGAGCAAATTTTACAACTTTTTTTTTCAGGTAGTGCTGGGGTCAAACCCAGGGCCTTGGTCATGCTAGCCAAGTGCTGTACCACTAAGCCACATGTCCAGCCCTTAAAAATAGTAATTTTTAAACATTCACTGTGTAAACAGAAGATTACAAAGATGAGTATATTATAATTCTGCATTTTAGGATTGTTTGGTCTTATGCAATAAGAACACACACACATAAACAAAATGCAAAGTATTTAAAAAGGATCAGGGAAAGAGTTATAAACTATTAACTGGGCTTTATTGGAGGATGTTGTTTTAGCCGAAGCTAAGTCTACTGCACAGAACATATATAGATCCAGAATGGCTGTTCAGGCTCACCTACTTTCCTAGATCACAGCCTCTTTGCCTCCAGCCAGAGAGGCTCTAGCAATGGCTCCCACTCTTCCCTGCTCCCACTGCTTCCTTACACAGACATGGAGATGCCCAGTGCAGCACCAATGACAAGTAGGAACCACCAACAGAGTCTCTGACTTCCTCAACCCCTTCTTCTAAGGAGTTGGGTGCACAAGCCTGAGGTGGTGTGGAGGTAACATCCTGTGGAACAGCCCTACTCAAAGACAGGCGACAGGAAGGACAACTGGTAATTTGCTCCTCCTTCCTTTCCCTTAAAAACTATTTTGAATGCAGTAGTTTTCCTGGACCTCTCTGGAAACATGTAAGAAAGTAATCTGCTATGCCTGCTGTGAAGCCATGGCCAACTTGGTCATGAACCTCCTATTGATTCAACCCCATTTGTCCCTTCACTGAGTTTTTTCCCCTCACCCTCGCTCCCTTGAGATTGCACAGCCCCAATAAAGTATAAGCATGTAAGCTTAAGATAGACACCATATAAAAAGGTCACAAAAAGGAGGCTATTGCTTAAATATTTTGGGCTTCGTTAGCCCAATTCAAAAATCCATTCAATAAGGGAAATTTCAGGAGTATGAAATCATTCTTAACCTCATCTACCTGGCAAACACACACACCTATGCACACATATGTGGTATGTGGTATACATTATTAGTTGCACACATTCCATCCATCCTCACTTTTCTTCTGTAACACATTATTAATTTTGTTCAGGCAATCTATCTCGTACATGAAATCCATATATTGCAGGGTCCCACCTCAAATGTCAGGGTAGGCTCTATTGATCTAAGGGTAATCCCAAAGTCTTGGTAATAGGTTAGGAATTAGCTAATCTAATTTACTGGACTTGGACTAATAAGCCTCCAGGAAAATTTTCCTGGAGATTTCTGGAAAAGTTTTCCACATTCTTCTTTAGTTTCTGGAAGCAACTCCTCTCTTCCCCTCCAAAGTGGAATGTAGACATGAAGAGCATGCATATACTCCTGACTGCCAATAGCAGACTCCGAGAGAGCCAAAGAGAAATTAATTTTAGGATGAAGAACGCATTTTGAAGGAAAAGGAACAGCATGGAAAAAGTGAGAGCCTTGAAGATAGCAACTGAAGCCCAACCTGCCTTTAGAATTCCTGTTGTGTAAGCCAATACAATTCTTTATTAAGACTGCTTGAGTTATTATGTTTTACTTATTCCCCCTAAGTATCCTAGAATGCTCATGTACTTACATAAATGGGATTTTACTATAATGCTGTTTTTTAATATATTTTTTAGTTGTAGATGGATGCAATATCTTTATTTTATTTATTTATTTTTATGTGGTGCTGAGGATTGAACCCAGTGCCTCACGCATGTGAGGCAAGTGCTCTACCACTGAGCTACAGTCCCAGCCCTATAATGCTGTTTTGTAACTTGCTTTTTTCACATACTGTATCATGTTAATTTACCATGTAAATATAGATCTCATATGTATTTAAATATAGTTAACAAAGTAGGAAAAATTCTCTATTTCAAGAAACTTACATTCTTTGGTGGGGGTAAGATAAATAATGAACACAAAAACAAAACATGTGAGATGGTAAGAAATACCAAATACACCAGAGAATAGGGAATGCAGGCACAAGAGGTTGATTTTAATATTAAATGGGATAATTAATTGAGGGAGACCTCACTGAGGTCTTTTTTTTTTTTTTTTTTTAGCCAAGACTTAAAGGGTGAGGGAGCAACAGTTTTTTTGTATGGAGGAAGAAATTTCCAGATTAGAGGAACAACAAAGGCAAAAGCCAAGAAGTAGAAGCTGGTTCATTCCAAGAATAAGAAGGCCAGTGGAATGAGAAAGGGAAGTATAGATGAAGTGAGGAGGGGGCAGATATTATGGCCTTGTAGATGATTATTAGGGCTTTGGCTTTTCGTCTGAAGAGAGCGTTTTCTGCTTGATTCTCTTGGATTGTCTATACTTAACTCAATTTTCCTTCTTCTTGTAAACTCCTCAACCCACTCGATTCTGGAATGTGTCACTCATTGTTGTTCCCTATTACACTTCATTGAATCAGTGCAAAAGGCACTAGTGACCTTCTTGTCAGTAAATAAAGTGGGTATTTTCAGTCCTTGCTTATAACAGCAATCAGTTGTGTTCACCATGGTCTGCCTCTCAGAGCACTTTCTTCCCTGGCTCCCATTACCCCACAGTCTTGCGTTTTCCCCACTTTTCTGGCTCCTTCTTTTCTTTCTCATTGGTGGGCTCATCCTCTTCTACCTAGCTCTAGAGTGTTAGAATTTCTCAAGGCATCAGCTTTTGCTCACTACTCTTTGAACCCCATGCATTATTTCTAGACCTTTATGCTTCTTTTTTCTTATTTATGTTTCAGCTTCAGTTGTCTTTGTATATGCTAACAATGCCCATAGTAAATGTCTAGCCCAGACCTTTTTTCTGTCTCAGACATGCATTACTTATTAGATGAGTTGCCTGTAAGTCATATCTTGCCAGATATTTCTAAAGCATCTTGAACTCCTCAAGTACAATATTGAGCTCATAATCTCTACCTATAAAATTTAGTCTTCCAACTCTACTGTATCTGAATGTGACCTCTGTACACCCACTTACATAAGCTAGAAGAAATCTTGGCATCATCTTTGCCATCTTCTTTTCCATCGACTCCCATATTGATTTCATCACCACACCCTATCAATTTATCACCAAGATCTCTCTCAAATCTGTCTATTTCTTTCCAATTCATGACTACCATACTAATTCTTTCATTTGGAGCAGATACTCTTAACTGACCATCCTATATCTGCTTTGGCCCCCATCCAATCTAGTCCTTCACACTGTCGCCAGTGACAGCTTTACCATACACTGAACTGCTCACCTCACCCCTGCTTAGAAGCCCTCAAATGAGTCAAAATCTTCAACTCAGCCAACACAAGCCTTGCATGCCTTCCCCCACCGGCTGTCAGACCTCATCTTACCCTTTCTCCTCCTGATTCTCTGTATACCAACCACCCCAGTGTTCTGTAAGATTCAGTTTCTCCAGTGTGTTCTTCCCCCAGTCTCCACTGAGCTCTCACACAGCTAGACACATCAAGCTATTCTCAAACTTCTTGACTCAGCTCAAGGGTCACTTTTTCAGCCTTCCCTGACCCTCCCATCATCCTTGCCATCAGTGCTCTTATTTCAGTTGGTAATGATGTGTTCTTTGGTGACAAATAATAATGTATTTCTGGCCACTCAACTATGAGCTCATGAGAACAGAGGCTATATCTGCTTTGTTCACCACTGAATCCTCAGGCCTAGCACAGTAACCCAGCAAGTCACAAGTGCTTAGTTCATATGTGCAGAACCAATGAAATACCTTTTTGCTTCTTAAAATTAAGCCAAGGAGTTTTACTTTTGCACATTTGGCACATTAATGCATTTCTTTTAATTTGCATAAGCAATTTATTTCCATAAGCAAAAAATGATCCCTTCAGGGAGGTTTCTAGGTTTTTCTGGAGTTGCAATAGAAGAAATTGATGTTGGATTTCTTTTCTTCTTCTTTTTTTTTTTCATGTTCTGATATCATTGCCCTGAGTCCTTTGTGCATAATACTTTTACTCAAGATTGAGTAAATAAATGTACAGATTCTAGGCTGAAAGCTATACAATACTGTTAGTGACATTTCCAAATGTGTTAAAGGTGTGTGTGTGTATATATATATAGTTGTAGATGGACACAAGACCTTTTTTTATTTATTTTTATGTGGTGCTGAGGATCAAACCCAGTGCTTCACACATGCTAGGCAAGCATTCTACCGCTGAGCCACAACCCCAGCCCAAAGGTGTTGTTTTTACTGGGGCAAAATCCACTTTCTGGAGGCTTCAGGAAGTTATTGTAAGGGTGTTCTTACTCAGCATTGTAGTTCAGTACTGTGAAACAGGCAGCCCAGAAAATCCAAACCTGTGGGCAAATCGGAGATCAGAGCCGTGAGATGTTTTAAGAGGAGACAAGATCCAGAAATGAAAGTAAAAAGTGTGTGGGCGGCTGTGTCAGCCAGAGTCACATCAACACGCAGACAATTGAGAAGGTGAGAGGCCAATCTCTGTGGATGGTCTGCAAGTAGTTTTAAAGTATTTTGACCTGTCTTTGACAAACAAAGTGCCATTTTTTAGATCTGTTTTTTTCCTGTGCTAATGTATTGTGAGGGCGTTAACAGACTAAGGTTCTCCAGCATGCAGACCAACCCTTTTTACTTCACTAACCTTCAGAATGTACTAAAAACATTTTTAGTGGATCACTAAGTGTAATAATTTTTGTTTATTTAGCAGTGTTGTTAAGCTTTTACTCAGCTCCACCTTGGATTCCTGATTGCCTGATGGGGAAAGCTTTTATTTGTTTCATTCCTTTCTTTCTTTCTTTTTTAATATTTTTTAGTTATACATGGACACAGTGTCTTTATTTTGTTTACTTATTTTTATGTGGTGTTGAGAATCGAACCCAGTGCCTCACACATGCGAGGCAAGCGCTCTACCACTGAGCCACAACCTCAGCCCCTTGTTTCATTCCTTTCTGAATTAAGTTTCCTTTTAGAGTAGAGGATCTCTACTGTAATCCATAGCTTTCAGGGTAGTCGCTGGTTTAAACAACAGTGCATACAAAGTGTTCATCCTTAAAAAATCCATTTTGGGCGTATAGCTCAGTGGTAGAGCACTTGCCTAGCATGTGCAAGGCTTTGGTTTCAATCTCCAGAACCACCCCCCAATATATACATATGTGTGTATTCAAATTATTCCTGGCATCTCTTCAAGAGACAGGGAGCGTAGAGAGTTATGACATATAATCCCTACTCCATTCCATATTGGCTATCTGGCATTAGGTGAGAACTTAACACTTTCAGACATTAATTTCCTCATCTGTAAAATGGAAGTGTTGTATTGACCATATGATTATTTAGATTATAATTGGGGTTGTTTTAAAGAGTAAACAAGTTATTTGAGTTGCTGAGTTTGGCTCTGAACTTGCAATCCTACTGCCTCAGCCTCCCAAGCTGCTGGGATTACCGGTGTGTGCCACCCTACCCGGCTAAGTTATTTGAAAAGTGTGTTAAGAGTTCTTGACTTATGGTAATTAGTGTAAATATTTCTCAAACTAAATAATTGTGCCATAAACAAGTACTTCTCAAACTTTGGTGTACATAGAAATCATTTGGGGATAGTCAGTTATAGATTCCGTTTTAGCAGTTCTGGTGTGGGAGCTGAGATGTGGTCCTGACAAGTTCCCAGGTTGCACAGGCTTCAGGTCCACGGACCACACTTAAGCAGCAGCCAAACGTAATGCAGCAGGCTAGGTTCATCTCAGAAATTCTTAGGCTGGGCAAGTGGTGCAGAAGCCAGGCTTTAATACTGTCCCCTCTTCCACAGTTCTTCCAGCACAGCACACACCATGTGCAGTGTGGGGCCGTTGGGAGCCTTGAGTGATCTGCAGGCTTGCACAGTCCTTATGCAGCTTTTATTGGGGAGAAGTGATTGCTGCAAGTTAATTTTCTGATCAGCTGGGAGTGAGCTATTGACGCAGCGTGTGTGTTGTGTATGATGGCGGGGGTGGGGGCAGGAGAAGACAAAGAAGAGGGAATGCTGATGAGAAAATTCATGGGCAGGAGGTCTTAATCCAAGTATTAGTTGAAGAAAAGAACAAATGAGAAAGGGGTGTTGTACCTATTCCTCAGAGGAGGTCCACACTGACAGTGCCTCTGAGAATGGGTCACGGGCCTCAGCTTTTCTCCCTTTCCTACTTCTACAGATTGTCAGGATTTCATATAAGATTTTCCTGGGCTGGGATTGTGGCTCAGTGGTAGAGTGCTTGCCTCACATGCGTGAGGCACTGGGTTCGATCCTCAGCACCACATAAAAATGAATCAATAAAGATATTGTGTCCACCTACAACTAAAAAATACTTAAAAAAAAAAAAAGATTTTCCTAAAGCCGAGCACGGTGGCTCAAGCCTGTAATCCCAGCACTTAGGGAGGCTGAGACAGGAGGATCGCGAGTTCAAAGCCAGCCTCAGCAACGGCGAGGTGCTAAGCAACTCAGGGAGACCCTGTCTCTACATAAAACACAAAATAGGGCTGGGGATGTGGCTCAGTGGTCGAGTGCCCCTGAGTTCAATCCCCAGTACCACAAAAAAGAAAAAAAAAAGATTTTCCTAAAACCTACCTGTGACAGTAATAAAAAGCTGGAAAAAACTTTGGTTCCAAAGGTTTCTGTTTTCTTTTTACTTCAACGTTTTTAGTGGTTGAGGCATAAAAAGTCCCTTCTGTACCAGGGACTCTTTTATGCAACCTGCTCCATCTGTTGCTTCAGTTGCTTTCCCTGAACATCATGTAAATGGAGCAAAAGCTTCCAACTCAGTTCCCTGCCCTGGAGTATATAGTTCACCTTTCTTTAAATGTTCATACCCACAGAATGCAACTAAGGTGTGCATACCATGAGTTTGTGTGTGTGTCCCATAGTGATTCTGGGATTCTGTTTTGGAATGAATGTCCACGCCATCTAGTTTCCTTTGAATCATTTGTCTGCTCTTTGACTTTTACAGCAGTGGTCATTTTGGGGGTGGCTAAAGGTAGAAGGACTGGGTCAGCAGCAGCAATAAGTTTCTAAAGTAGCACATGATAACAGGGTACTTTTAGTAAAACAGGTCCTTCAAATCAGGACTGGTTGTCCCCCACCAGTCAGGGAGTCACAAAGTATTCATAGGTTCAGTAAGAATCTGTGAACAAAGCTCTTTTCAAAAGATCTGTTTTTCTTCATTCGTATTCACTCACACGCATGCATACACCCACACTCCCACACACGCATACCTCGCTTCCCCCAGAGACCTCAGTTTCCACTGCCTATTTAGAGCATCCAGATTCCAGCCCTGGTCTTAGTTGGACCCCTTTGCTTGAGTATCTTTTTGAGAGAGGCTAGTATCTGGCAAGCTTGGGGATGTTTGATCTCAGGATGAGGGTCCATTAATCAATAACTCTCCCACAAAATCAGTTCCATTTTGCTGAGGTGAAAACCCTTTTATCTTCTGAAACTTTGATCTCAGGGACTCAAAGCTTCCCCTGGACAGTTGGAAGCCCCTGAAAGTGAGGTCTTACTAAAAAAGGCAGGCCACTTTGAGTTTTATCCTTATCTGCAGGTAATCATACCATATACTTGTTGTTCAGGGGTCTGAGCACTGAACATGCCTTACTTTCTGGTTCCTTCTAATTGACCCAGAAGCTCTGGTCAATGGCTCTGTGCTCATGTTATATTGTCCTATACAAGCAGCACATACTAGTCTATTCTGGTCTTACACACTATTATGTTTTGACCTACAGTGCCTTGCAAAAGAGCCCTCATTCATATATACCTGAAATTGCATTATTTTTACTTCTTGAAAACAGTCCAATTTCATCCTTTCCTCTCTTCATTGGTCCCTTGCTATTATAAAAGGACTAACGTTCCCTGGGTGAGGCTGACTGGTGTCATAGCTGTATGACCTCCTGGGCTCCACCCAAGAAGCTTCCCTTCCGAGACCTAAAAACTCAGCCCCTGTCACACAGCCATAAATAGCTTAACCTGCCCTGGGCTGTTGTGCCCAGGAGTTAAGATCAGGGATTTATATCTCTAAGTTAGAAGGCAGGTTCATTTTTGTTTTATTTTAGTTATTATGCATTCTATATATGTCACAAATATTCTTTGTGTATATCAAATATTACGTAATTTAACCTTTTTCAAGAGTAGAGATCTGGAGTCAAGCATCAAATTTTAGTTTATTAGCTGTATGATATTAGCCAAGTTACTTAACCTTTTTGAGCCCCTTCTCTTTATTTCTGAAGCACATAGGGATAATTGTGCAGGTTCATGCTCCATTGTTTTTTGTTGTTGTTGTTGTTTGTTTGTTTGGGTTTTTTGGGTTTTTTTTGGTACTGGTGATTGAACCCAGGGGCACTTTACTACTGAGTCACATCCCCAGCCATTCTTTATATATATATATTTTTAAATATTTGTTTTAGTTGTTGATGGACACAATGTCTTTATTTTATTGCTTTGTATGTGGTGCTGAGGATCGAACCCAGGGCCTCACGCATGCGAGGCAAGCACTCTACCACTGAGCTACAATCCCAGCCCCATTCTTTATATTTTATTAGAGACAGGGTCTCACTGAGTTGCTTAGTGCCTTGCTGAGTTGCTGAGGCTGGCTTTGAATTGGCAATCCTCCTGCCTCAGCCTCCCAAGCAGCTGGAATTACAGGTGTGCACCACTGAGCCCTGCTCATACTCCCTTATTTGTAATTCTGAAATCCAAAATGCTCTAAAACTCTAAGCTTTTTCATAAACTTGCTGCAAACTTAGTAGGTAGCAAAATTTGACCCAATTGACCTATTTATAGTCTTAATTTGTTCCATTTAATAAAATTATTCATGTGTGGCTGTTTATGTTTGGTGATCAGTGACTATATGTGCTTGATTATTTGTGTTGCCCCAAATCACTCTGAGATTACTATAACATATTGCCTTTCTAAAATACAAAAATCTCTGAAATTCTAAATATATCAAACTTCAAGACTTTTGGAAGGCCATTGTAAGGATTACATAGCAATCTAATGCAAATGCCTATCATATAAACTGTTAGTTGTGACAGACCCCTTAAATATGACCTTATTCACTGAATAAATATTTATTGAATTCCTGCCATGTGCCAAGTATGGTGGTAAGTGTGGTAGAAGGAAAAGATAAAAGATGCTGCCGAGCTGGGGGTGAAGCTCTTCAGGGGTAGAGCATTTGCTCCATATGCACAAGGCCCTGGGTTCAACCGCATCACTGAAAAAAAAGAAAAAAGCTACAAGATGCCATCTTTGCCCTCAAAGACCCCTAAACTAGAAGGCAAGAAAATGTGGGCTAGGCAGCAGGTGGTCTTTCAGCCTTGGGTGGCCAAGAAAGAAGCTGGCATTCACCAGCATGGAGCATCAACTGAGCCAAGTGGTAGGCATGAAGGTCTTCTAAGTTGAGGTAAAGGGATACATGAAAGTGGAATCTCAGTGCTTTTGAAGACTGCAAGAAGCCACATGGACTGTGCTACAGTTTGGACCTGGAATGCCTCCCAAAGGCCCATGTGTTTGCTTGGTCCTTGGCCTCTAGAGCTATTGAAAGCTAGCGGAACTTTTAAGAAGTGCGGCTTAGTGGGATGTTTTAGATCACTGGAGGTGTGCCTTCAAAGAGAATTTTAGGACCCTGGTCTCTTCCTTATTCTCTTTCATGCCCAGTTTATGAGGAAAACAGCTTTACTCTGTTAGATAATCCTCACCAAATGCCCAAAAGCAACGAATCTCTCTGACTGTGGACTGAAATCTCGTAACTGTGAACCAAAATATGTCTTTCCTTTTGTGTGTGTGTGTGTGTGTCAGTGCTGGGGATTAAACCCTGGGCCTTACACATGCTAGACAGGCAAGCACACTACCATTGAGATACATTCCCAGCCTTTAAGTCTTTCCTCTTCATAAATTGATTATCTCAGGTATTTTGTTACAGAACTAGAAAACCTGCTAACAGACTAGATCCATGGAGAATGAGGCAAACAGGTAGGAAAGGGAGTACAATACGCAACATTCTATATATCTAGTGAAAGAGTTTGTATTTTACCTTGAAGGTCACAGACAGACATGGATGACAGTGACATCTTTGTGTTGTGCATGAATCCTTGAGATGTAATTATTTATTTCATTCAGTTACCATTTGTATAATATTATTCAGGGACTCTATGTGTGCATGCACATATTTCCTCTCCCAGATTAATATTTTCTAGTATATTCTGTTCAACAACATAGGCAAAATATTAAAATAATTCCCCAAATGTATCACATATATTCACTGATTCCCCCTCCATATATACTTGATTTTTCAACTAATAAATTTATAGGTAGAATTCTTTAAATGTATCCCTTACAAATCAAATATTAAATACTTCAAGTTGATCCAAGAACATCTTTTGAATCTGTATGCTTTTATAATTTTTGTTATTAGTTCTCCCTTTGAAGTAGGTTGACATAGCTAAAATTTTTGAATTGTTAAACCAATTATTCTGGTAAGCCTAAGGCTTTTATTATGATAGCCATTTAACTAGAAGATTAACACTTCATCAAGGAAACCACCCACCTGTTTTTGGCCTTTGATTCTGCTGCAAAATTTACTCTGAATTTACTATGAAACCAGAAACAAAGCGATTTGCTTTTAATAGGGAGAAATATGGGTGGTTTTAGGGGATTCTTTTTCAAATGTTCTTTAATATATATTTATTACTTTAATGATTTTTGTTATATTATTAGTAATTGTATAAACAACCAAACTAAACTAAGCTTTGGTTATTAAATACCAAAAATTTCTGGGGTTCCCATCCTGAAATCTACTGCACCCTCCCCTGAGGGGTCTTCTCTTCTGTGACTTTCTTTTTTATTTTTAAATTTTCTGGCAGTACTGAGGATTGAACCTAGGGTATATCCCCAGCCCATTTTAGTTTTAAATTTGGAGACAGGGTCTAGCTAAGTTGCTGAGGCTGGCCTCAAACTTTCTATCCTTCTGCCTCAGCCTCTGGAGTCACGGGATTATAGGTGTGTACCACGGGGCCCAGCTTCTGTGACTTTCTTTGTGTTATTCTGTGCAGTTGAACTGTGGAGATACATACAGCAACTGAGAGATAGCTTGAAAGTCCCTTATAAACCAGGCCTGCTTCCACACAGGAGTAAAATATCTTTCACAGTGGATCAAAACCAGAAAAGGAGTCCTGATGCCTGCCTTTGCTGAGCCAAGTGGAAGCGTCACAGCCACTGCTGCCTGGTGACTGACTGTGAAGCCTTTGTACCAATGGTTTAAGTTGATGTTCTATGAGGATTCCGCTGACTTCAAGAGATTTGTGAAACTCTGAAAAAGTCTCAAATACAACTTTCACTTACTCAAAATAGCTATTCTACAACATGTAGTGGTAAGATTGTGTGTGTGTATGCGTGCACAAGCTGGGGGCCTGGAGAAAGTGGTTGTATTAGGTGAGTTAGGCATTGGAAGAGTTTCAGAACGCAAAGAATCTCAGGTGAAATGTCTCTAAAGTACAGTTTAGTCAGGTGGTGACTAAACATGACTTCCAGCAGGAAAATTCAATATAACTGAGTCAGTCACAGAAACAACCTTCCTCTCAGGATTTCTGTGGCAATGGCTCTTTGCCATTGGCGTTCATCAGCAAGTGTCTGTTGTTCAGTCAGTTGTTAGGTATCAGCACCTCTTGGGATATATTTTGTCACTTTATACCCTACTCTTAAAGTTCTTATTGAGAACTTAGCATTATACAGATTATGGAGTCAAATGAATAACAATTATATACACATCTAAATATATCTCTGCCTTCCAAATAATGGACACATAAAGGCAAAGTTACATTCATGCCAGCATCACCTGAGACCAATTTGGGAGGTAATTCCCTGCACCTGCGTATGTGTCTATAATGAGGCCATAACCCAGGACTTAAACATGAAGGAGTTAGTGGAATAGTGGCATTGTCACTTAACGATTTCAGCTGTGGTCCTCTTAGTGCAGCAGATGGTCTGCAAAGTCCATTTGGTCTGCTATAACAAAACAAAACAAGATAACCCGTGTAGTCTATAAACAACAGAAGTTTATTTCTCATGGTTCTAGAGTCCGAGAAGGCCATAATCAAGATGTAAACAGATTCCATTTCTGATAAGTGGCTTTTTTCTGGTTCATAGATGGCTATCTTCGAGTGGTCTCACATGGTGGATATGTTACCAAAAGCTCAGCCTTTGTCCCCAATGCCAGTCCAATGATGAGGACATAATTTTGAGAAAAAAGGAAAAGAAATTTTATTGCTTTGCTAGCAAAGGAAGAGCACAGGGGCCTTGTGTCCCAGAGGCTGTGATTCTGCCCATCAAGAGGAGAAGGGGGCTTTAAAGAGGTGACTCAAAGGCTACTCTCCATGTGTTCTCCATCAGAGTTGTAATTAACTTGTCATTTGGGAGATAGACTTTTGTGAGATCTTCTGGTGCCATCCCCAAAGTCTGAATCACTTTCATTCCTATGGTGGGTATGTGCTCAAGGACAGATAACTCTTCCTAGGATGGGGAAGAACCATAATCCTGTTTCCCCTGAGATTAGGAAGGGGAGAGATTGGTCTCTCCTTTATAAGGGCGCAAATTCCATTCACGAAGGCTTCATCCTCTGACTTAATCACTTCCAAAGGCCCCACCTCCTCATACCATCACACTGGGTTGATTAGGTTTCAGCATATGAATCTTGGAGGACGCAAACCTTGGGGGTCCTGTAGTATATAACTGTCCATTTCTTTCCCTTCTTATGCATGCATGTGACTTCTTCATCAATAGACTGAATCTGTTTCCTCCCCTTGGAATCTGGTTGACCCCGGGACAGCTTTGGTCCCTATGTTGCCTGGAGGAAGGCTTCGCTACTGGTGCTCCACTGACGCTTAGGAGGCAGGCTAGGGAGGGAAAACAGGTTTTATTTAAAGCTGGCTTTGAGGAAGATAGAGAAGACCTTTCTGTCTCAAGTCTCTGTCTTTTGGATGGTTTGGGGCATGGATAGGACCTTAGGAGAGGGAAAGGGGGTACAAAGGCAGGAGATTTTCCTTGATGGATGTGCCCTCTTCCAGGACAGCCTTGTTGTCTCAGTCTGAGTCACTGTTTACTCCTTATCACATCAAAAAGATCTATCACATCTCAGCCTCCTGGGGCCCGTATCGGCATTTTCTTTTTAGATAAACATGTTACCTTTTGAGCAGAGAAGAGAGGCATTGCTGAGGGCTTTCTTTAGAATTTAGAATACCATAATAAAGGATGTTAAAGATGGTGGGGGAATAGATAAGCGAAAGTCTAGGAGAAGATGAAGTACTGTTAGAAAACATCTTTCCAAGAGGATACTTCAGTTAAAAAAAAAAAAAAGCCTCCCTAAATTGCTCTGCAACAGATAGAACACAGCAGAAGAGATGCTATGTGAGTTCCAGGGCTAAACCTGGCAGTTTCCATTCATATCCTTTTGGAACCCTTGTCATGTAAAGAAGTCTGTTCTGTCCTTCCAGAGAGACCATGAGGGGTCTTAGAGGAAGGAAGGACATGTGGAGAACTGAGAAAATCCTGTGAACAGCCATCATCAAGATGTGTGGTCATCTCGATTGTTCCAGCCACAGGCGAAGTCCCAGTTGACATATGTGGAGAAGAAGCCAACCAACCTGCAGAACCACGAGTAATTATGAATAGATTTTCATTCTCTTTTTCTTTTTGCTCTTCTGGGGATCAGTCCCAGAGCCACTTTGCCTCTGAGCTACACTCCAATCCCTACGGTCTCCCTAATTTGCCAAGGCTGGCCTCAAATTTAAAATCCTTTTGAAATAGCCTCCTAAATCTCTGCGATTACAGTAATCTGCCACCATGCCCAGCACAAACTGATTTTTTTTTTTTTTTTGCGCCACTAAATTTGTTACATAGTCACCTGGTGTGTAGTTTGAGGCAAGAAAAATATACAATTATGGAAAAGGAAAGGTGCATTTGTAATATAGCTATTACAAATCTCAGTCTTCTTAACTGTAAAATGGGGATGACACAATGATACCTGTCTCTCAGAACCATCATGATGAGTAATAAGTAAAAGTGAATGTTTTGGATAAACTTTAAATTGAATTTAAAATGTTCAATTGTTGTTCTTTCTTTCATCACCTTTTAAAGAATCTCTTGCTTTACTTTGTGGTGTTTTATTTACAGTACAGAAAGAAGGAAGGCCCATGGGAAGTATACATGTAAAGAAATACAACCTCAGTCAGGTTGGGGTATTCAAAACATTTTTCTTGGTTGTTGTTTTTTTTAATTTACTTTCAGCCCTTTTTCTTTTGAAAATTTGATTTGTGTGTGTGTGTGTCTCTATGTGTGTACATATGTGCACATGTTTATTTACAAATATAAAAACATTTGCATGTTCTGGTTGAAAAGAGGGTCATGTAAGTAATAAAAGGGTTGACACAGAATGTAAACTCTCCTCTGAAAGCTACATAAATATAAAGCATGCAGAACTGTCTGGAATACAGTAAGTGCTTAATAAGTGTTAGCAATTGATATTCTAGTAAAGGCATGTTCCCTTTCTATACTACCTCCTCCACTCCTACCCTCCGCCTCCTCCAATCCCTCCGTAGATGGTCTGCTTCAGGTCCTACCTGTGAATTGTCAGGCTTCCTGGTGTCGTGGACTTCATATGAGGGGGCAGAAGGGTGACGGGTAAAGCATGTCATCAGGTGTGGTTATGCCACTGGTAGGGATTCTTGTTTTACTCCCTGAATTCTACTTAGGGAGGCCAAACTGTGAGGTTGTGTGTGCTGGCTTGAGTGATGGGTAGGAAAGAAAAGTATACAATTACGGAAAAGGAAAGGTGCATGAGAATAAAAGAAGCAGGAAGGATATAAATGAGAGAGAGAAGGAGGAAGAAAGAGAAAGAGGGTGGAGCTGTCTTCAGAAAGGACAAATGGAACCTACGAGGCCCTCTATTGATACATTTTAATAATAAAAGGAAGACTGAGAGTCCTCTTCCAGAACACAGAGGCCAGTCTCTGTAAAGGCATTTTAAGAATCTGCTTTCTGGGGCTGGGGCTGTAGCTCAGTGGTGGAGCACTTGCCTAGCATGTGTGAGACACTGGGTTTGATCCTCAGCACCACATAAAAATGAATAAATAAACATAAAGGTATTTTTACTTACAACAACAAAAAAATATTTTTTAAAAAAAAAAGGAAAAGAATTTGCTTTCTGTAGACCCTACCAAAGATGCAGATGGGGAAATACAGAAACCCTCCCTCTGTAGACTGACATTTTCTCAGGCAGGTATGTACATGGGTACTGTGAAAGAGGCAGTTTAAAAGGAACATGTTTAAAATGCTTATGAAAAGAAACCCAAAGTCAGCTCTAGAGAGGGAAGTGGAAATTCTGCAGTACCTTACAAGCATTTCTTAATGTAGCATATGCTGTGAGAACATCTGTGAAACTGCTACAAAAGCGTGCTGGGTCCCATAAGGGTCATGGTAAGCAAATAGTCCTCACCAAAATGCTCCATCTCCTGGGGTTCTCACACATTCCCATTCACGATGCCGCCAGGTTTTTGGGCACCGTATCAGTCAAAGACAGCTATATTTGCCAAAAGAACTATCTAGAACTGCTGGGTCCCCACTAGGACTTGGCCCAGGGCTAAATCCATGGCAGCAGTTGGCCTTTGTCCTCCTCCCAGAGATTCTTGGACAGCACAAGCCTCCTGTGGCCTCTGGCCTCTCAGAGGCAATTCTCTAGGCTGAAACTAATTCATGGTAAGTTAGTGTTTAAACGAAAAAAAAAAAAGGTAACATTTACTGTTATTTCTCCTCAACCCCATGTCTGGTTTAACTGTAAACTTCTCTAACTCCAGTTAAAAGTCTAATGAAGGAATTTCATTTTTAGGGACTTGGAAGAGGGCTTACACAGGGAAGGATCCTTTCAGTGTCCATACAAAGTGTGTCTTTAAAAAATTTACTAAAATATTGGCAATGTGATTTGCAAATTGTACGTAATGAGTGTGTTTTATTTTTAAAAAGGAAAAAATGAACTTTTTAAAATACAAAAAGTCATCCTCCAAACACAGACAACTGTTCCACCTACGTGTGAGATCATCCCTACCCAAGGAAAAGTGTTTTTTTCTTTGTCCCAGGCAGGACTATAAATTTGAAAAAAAAAAAAAAAAAATCTTTGTAATCTGACAATACATATACTTTTAAAATCATGTATTTGTTGTGGGTTGAAGATATTGCTAGATGAGACAAATGAGACCAAAGATATCAATTCACACCTATATTTTGTGTTCCTTCTCCTCCCAAGCCCACATGTGGATTGTCCTGGGGACTTGACAGCTGTAACTTCATGGGCCGTTTTATCTTAGAAACAACTCCGCAACTGCTTCAAATATGCATATTGCTCTTTTCTTGTTCTACTGTGGTCCTTTTCCTGCAAAAAATAGAGAAATTTCAAATAAGCAGACTCTCAATTTCTCCTTTTATCTTTGGATAAGACACACAGAGAAATCACTAGAAAGTGGAGGTGCCTGACATCTGCTGAAGCAATGCCCAGCCAGGGTCCTGCTGAGAGTATCAGTATCTTGGTTTCATTTCATTCTTCTTCTTTCTTCCATGCCCCAACCACCGTTTCTGCTTTAAATGTACACAAAAAGACTTTTTTTGGAATTTCTTTAGCCTTATCTTCTCCAGCCTAAGTAATTTGTTTCTTTTAGCTTTCCTCACAGGCCCCATTCTCTAGCTTTTAAAATTAGCTATTTTTCTCTCACTGAAATCCCTGGTGCTAAAGGATATCAAGTTGGCTTCCAGTAAGAGTATACTCTGATGCAAGAGTATTTACACAGTTGATTAGTTCATAAGCCATTGGTGCAGTTTTTTTTTGTTTTTTTTTTTGGTACTGGAGATTGAGCTCAGGGGGCACTTGACCACTGAGCCCCAGCCCCAGCCCTATTTTGTGTTTCATGTAGAGACAGGGTCTCACTGAGGTGCTTAGCGCCTCGTCTTTGCTGAGGCTGGCTTTGAACTCGTGATTCTCCTGTCTCAGCCTCCCTAAATACTGGGATTACAGGCTTGCGCCACCGCACCGGGGTCATTGGTGCAGTTTTATTCCCTCTAAGAGGCAAGCTAGCCCTCTATACGGATATCATGACCATGAGAGATTGGGCAGGCACTAATGACTGATTGAAGGTCAACAGCAAATCAGAGCACACAACAGTGTGGACTTTACATTGTTACATGCAATATACCTATTACATAAAATGGATTAATTAAAAATTGAATCTATATTGCAAACCTTTTTTACTGAGACAAACAAATTGAATACAAGATTGACAAGTTCATAATTGAACTTTATGCCTTTATTTGTGTAAGATCTTGGGAGACTTCTTAAAAGAGCATCCTTCTTCATTTTATTTTTTTTTCATATTTTATTTATTTGTTCTATTTAGGCTTACATGATAACAGAGTGCAATTTGATTCATTGTACATAGATAGAGGATAACATCTATTCTCTAGTTGTACGTTGTATAGAATCACAACATATATGCAGTCATACATAAAGTTAGGGCTATGATGACCATCATATTCCATCACCTTTACGTCCCCATGCTCCCTTCCCCCTTACACCCCTGTGCCTTCTTCATTTTAAACACTTTCTTCCGCATTAGCATTAAACTATGATGACTTGGGGCTGGGGTTGTGGCTCAGTGGTAGAGTGCTTGCCAAGCATGTGTGAGGCACTGGGTTTGATTCTCAGCATGGCATATAAATAAATAAAAATAAAATAAAGGTCCAATGACAACTAAAAAAAATTTTTTTTAAGTATAATGACTTTAGCTGGGCATGATGGCACATGCCTGTAATCCCAGCACTTTGGGAGACTGAGACAAGAGAATCGTGAGTTCAAAGCCAGCCTCAGCAGCAGCAAGGCACTAAGCAACTCAGTGAGACCCTGTCTCGAAATAAAACACCAAATAGGGCTGGGGATGTGGCTCAGTGGTCAAGTGCCCCTGAGTTCAATCCCCATTACCAAAAAAATATATATATACATATATAATGACTTTATAGTACTTGTTCTTTCAGGTGATAATTTTGTAAGGGTGGAAAAAATATTGGAGAAAAAATATTGGTGCAAAAACAGGCTACCTTATCCCTACTATCAAAAGCTAAGGGTTTTTAAAAACAAGAAACAAAAACAAAAAAAGTCACTGGAGACTGTGTGTCTCATATCATGGTGCATCACTGCCCAGGAAGGATCTGAAAATGAAAGACTCCAGGGGTCACTGTATCTACAGCTGTCTTTCTGTGTCAGAAGGGTCTGTCTGCCAGGAGAAGCATTTATTAATTCCCTTTCATTGCTGCCTCTCTTTGCTATTTAGACTGTATTCTTCCGTCTGGCTTTACTTAAGTTTAATATTTAAACAAAATGTTTACCCTGGAAAGATTTTTCTGATGTGAAGCCAGTGGTGTCTGGAACCATGATATTTTCACAATTTATGTATCCTTCCCAGACTCATAGCTCTTCCACATGTGTTCTTCCTTCCAAGGTTATGGACCAAAAGGAGAGGTGAAGACAGACGGACCCCACTAACAATGCAATGCCCGCCCACCCTGTGGGCGTTCCATCTCTTGATGGGCTCTGAGTCTTGTCATAATTAAAAACTTTTGGAATTTGAGAATGGATACATGACCAAAATAATCTTATTGTGAGATGTAGTATGTGCTGTATGCTTTATTTATAGCAGTGCTGAATCCACATTTCAGTGCCATTGTTTCTACGGTAGTTCTCATTTTCCTTCCTCTTCCTGTTCCTTTTTTTCCAGACCTTCCCCATCCTTCCCTAAATAATGACCAGGTTCAAGCCCATAGGACTCCTGAAGAAGACCAGTAAAACCAAAGCTATTTACTGGGTTGGAGTATTTGTTTTCTTTGAGACAGGGTCTTACCCTGTTGCCCAGGCTGGTCTTGAACTCCTGGGCTCAAGTGATCCTCCCACCTCAGCCTCCCAAGTAGCTGAGACTACTTTTGCTGGTACTGGTTCTCTTCTAACGACTACCAAGAAACGAGGCAGCTGGACCTCTATATTAAAATGCTCTCAGTGGGCCACCTGTGGCAGTTCCAGATGCTGCTGGTCTTATGGCACAAACACAGAGGCCCCTTGTGTTGAACAGTCTCAGAGGCAGCATCATCTGTCTCTGAGAGTCAGAGCAGACGTGGAGAAAGGGAACGTGGGGAGGATGTGTTTATTTGAATTTTAGTCAATTTACTAGCAACTCAGGTTAAAAAATATATATCTTTAAAAAAAAAATCCTTGGGGGATGAGCCAACTATGAGAGAATGTCAAAATGTATCCATATGGAACATGTGGTCTTCCTCATCTGTCAAAGGAGGTAGTTGAACTAGATGGTTTCTAAGACTTCTTCCAGTTCTAAATTCAGCTGTAGAAAAATAGTGGTGGGATCACAGTGTACACGGATACCTGCCAACCCTCAGGGAGAATGGTTCAGTCAGAGACTGCAAGGAGGGGCAGGCGATGCCTGGCCTAGTTGCTAAAAATGATATCACATCCCTAAGCCTCCCTACACTTGGTGCCTAAAACCCAACTTAGGACTCAAAGAAAGTTGCCTCCACCTTTCTGGAATCTGGGGATGAAAAGTGAGACCAGGACCATACTCCAAGTGGGAAGGAGCTGAAGTGTCTGGGTTGCATCTGAGCTACTGACTGGTGGTCATTACAGAGACTGTTTAAGAGAGTGCTTTGATCATGGTTACTTATACAGCTCTGCCATTTACTGGCTCTGATCTTGGGTAATTTACATAAATGCATTGAACCTCAGCTTTTCCATCTAAAGGAGTATTTTTCTTTATAGTGTGTTATGGGGATAAATGAAATAAAGTAGTATAAAGGCCACTTTTAAATTTCTATTATCATTATTGTTATTATCGTCATCTGGTCGTTGGCCTAGAAACTGATTCCAGGCTTTCAATATAGAGAAATGTGTTGCTAAATGAACCATTACGTAAAAGAGCTATAACAATTGGTGAACAATAGAAGACTTTTCCATTAGCCTAAGGAGCAGAACCAGGATTTAGCAACAATAATAAAGGACACTCGTGGCCTTTGCATCCCAGTAATAAAAGCAGCATTGGTTTGGAGGCCTAATGCCACCCAGAGGGCTACCCACCATTTCCTCATCCTCGAGTTCATATGGTCTACATGTAGACTATATAGTTGTTACCCAAATAAATTTGGGTTCCACGTGACCCAGTCTTGCTTCTTTCCTTCTTCCTTCAAAGAAACTCACTTTCAGTGACTCTTAAAGAAGATCAGAGATAAATTCAGGACCTACAGCTATAGTTTTAATAATCTCAATCTATATCTTTCAACGTGTAGCTACTCTACTAGCTCTTTCTTCCTATTCTTCACTTTCAGTTTTCAACTGAAACTCTTTGCAGACCTTTAGACTCTGTATTTTTTTCTTCCTCCCCTTTCCAGGGTTAGGCAGACTATGACCTACCAGATAAATTTAGCCTGTAACCTAGTTTTGCACAGTCATCAAGCCAAGAATGTTTTCTTGTTTTATTTCTTGCTTTCATTTTTTTGAGGCAAAAACCAAACCAAACCAAACCAAACAAAAAGAAAGAAAGAAAGAAGAAAGAAAGAAAGAAAGAAAGAAAGAAAGAAAGAAAGAAAGAAAGAAAGAAAGAAAGAAAGAAAAGAAAGCAAGCCTTTAACACATAGACCTTTGGGAGACACTTATCCAAATCCTAGCACCCAGTAACCTAATCTGCAAATACACAGTGTGGATAGGGGATAGAGAGGAAGAGAAAAAGATGAGAACACTTACATATTAACAGTTTTTGTTTGTCACACTATGATTATAGCAGTCATATTTTAAAAATCAGATAATATCTAACATTGTCAACCACAGTAATTATGGGTTGTTAAATTTCTAGTATAATCCTTTATTTCTGTCTTTCTTTCTGTTCCCTCTTCCTCCTCTTTCTTCATTCATCAACAAAGTTACTAAAAACAAGTTTCTTCCTGTTCCCTTAGAGGATATAGACATCATTTTTCCTCTCTCTTTCTTCCTCTCCCTTCCCCCTTCTTCTTTCCCCTCTCATATTTAACTCTTTCTCCTTCCTTCTATTTCTTCTTTACTTTCTTATGTTTCCCTCCTTTTCTTTAAAAAAAAAATCTTCTGAGGACCTTTAAAGCAGGGTGCACTGAGAATCCAGAAGACAATGAAGATGTGGTATTTTCCATGAACATACTTAGTTGGCGAATCAGAGAATTAAATTAACCACACTATTGAGTATTAAGTATTCTCAATAAAAATGAGAATGAGGTATTGTGAATTTAACTGGGAATGGGGTGAAGAGGAAAGTCAGGAAAGGTTGGAATGAAGACATCAAGGCTGGGAAGAAGGGACAAGATAATGCAGACAGGGTCAGCAATGCAAACCTCAGGGATGAGGGACAATGGAGACTAGCTCAAGTATGGTATTGGAGAGAAATGGCAGAGAGTAGCCAGTGCCAAGTAACAAGGTCATCAGATCCTGAAGCAACCCATACTTCTTCCTAAGGACGGGGGGATCTATTTCAGAATTTGAGGCTGAGGATTAAAATATCCAGATTTGTTCTTAATGAAGAGCACTGAGGCTGCAATGAGGAGAAATGCTAGACTGGAAACAGATCAGTAAGGGGCCTGTCCAGGAACTGGATGAGAAAAGATGAGGTATGCACTAAGGCAGCAGCAGTGAGGGCCCAGATGTAAGAAAATGGCCATCAAGAACAACCGCTGGCAGTAAGTAGCTGCTGTGCACCAACTTTTTGCTGAGCACTGTCCATCATTAACTGTCAGCTCTTTGCAACATCCCTGTGAGGCAACACTGTTTGTGTCCTTATTTTACAGACGTGGGTGCTGAGGGTGAGAGAGAGAGAAGCTGTTGAATAACCATGGCCCCAGCCTAGGACTTTGCTTCCTCATCTATCATCAGTACCATGGGTCTCTAGCAGAAAACTTGTGAATGACCATTGGATTTTCCCCCGAGAGACCTCCTGAGGACACCTGCCATGTTACATTCATCTCTCTCTCTCCCATGGCATTTTTCATCTAATAAAGTGTTTCTCTTTGCCATATTCATTCATTTCTCTGTGTTTTGTTCAAATACTCCTCCCCGTTCCTATCTCACTTATCTTCATCTGCCTTTATAACTCCTGCCCTTGTTTCAAGGTCCCATATGTCTCGTCACTCTCTGCAACCCTCCAGCCAGCCTGTGTGAGCCACTTATACTCAGATGGCTTCCAGGTCAGGTCTAGGACTCAACTGAAACCTCTCTCTGAGCCTGCCTTTCATACCAGTTTGCTCCCTTGTAACCAGGTTGGCTTGCCTCACTGGTCAGGCATCTGGGCTCTTTATGCCTTTTCCAAATTAATTCTTGGAAGCTTTTCCATCTGATCTCCTGGGGTTTTCAGTGCACATGCGCATGTGTGTTTTGTTTATAGTGCTGGGATGGAACTCAAGGCCTTGCACATCAGGTAAGTACTCAACCATGGAGCTATATGCCAGCATCCCCACCCTTTTTTCATTGTTTCCTTAGCTCAGACCTTGGCCCTGCATTGTGGACTGTCTACCCAGAGTAATCCTTAACCCCTAATGATCATGTTCCTGCTGTCTGTTGTTTGGTTTTAGGAACTGTGGTCTTAGAAGACATTGCCCCACACACTACCTTGGGTCATCTTCCAGCCAGGGAAACTTGCCTCAGGAAGCTCTAACCTGGGCAACCCCAGCTCTTTTATTTCTTTCTTCTTGCCTGTAAGACTTACCATATATACCACAAAAGCAGAGTGTTGTGGCACATGCCTATAACTCAGCAACTTGGGAGGCTGAGGCAGGAGGATTCCAAGTTCAAGGCGAGCCAGGCAACTTAGGGAGACCCTGTCTCAAAATAAAAACAAGAATTAGGGATATAGCTCAGTTGTAGAGCTTCTGTGCATTCAATTCCCAGTATTGCCAAAATAAAATTAAATAAGTAAATAAATAAAACATACCACAAAACCAACACTTCTTTATCTACATAAATTCAATATTTTAGTATTATAACATTCATGTACATTTTAGTGAATTCCCCAACTATATATAAAAATGCCTTAAAAGATGGGGACTTAGCTTCCCTACAGTCCTAAAATAATGTTGAGAAAAATGTTCAATAGATACTTGAAACTAATTTGTTTACAAGTTCCCTTCTAGAATGTTCTACAGTTCATCTATATTATACCAAATATCATTTTGCACATGACTTGACTGCACTGTAGAATATCTCTGCTTTAAACCCTTATGACATAATGCAATCCAAAAATAGAAGGAAATAATTACACTTAGGAATTGCTGCCTTGATCCTAACGACTGTATGAAGTACATCCCAATTGCATAGATGACTTTCAGAGAGGAAGTTACTTTTCAAAAGTCACACTACAAATAAGAGGTGGCCTCTGAAGTTTAAAACCAGGTCTATCAGCTCCATATCTGGCATTCTAACCTATCTCAGCTCCTATGCCTCATCATATGGGAAACAGAGCCCTGAAGAACTTGTCTTTTCAGTTACAGAGTCACAAAGACCTAAGTATTCTAAGTAAAACTTTTTTTCCTCCTGAAAATGAGGAAACTAAGGGATAGGAGGTATAGTCATTTGCTTAAAGTCACAAAATGCATTGTTAGAGCCCTAGGGCCAGGGGTCCGGTCTCCTCCGTATTCCACATAAGAAAACTGGCTCGCCAGACCCTCAGAGTCCTGCTTGCTCCATCACTTGGCCACTTAGACTAGTAGGTAGCAGCCTCAGCACTGAGTTTAGGACATCTTCACCAATGTATGGGGTGGCCTCTACAGAGAATCCAATGTAGCACTGTGGGAGCAGACTTGAGGCATGAAAACAGCAAGATGTGGGCTTTCTGCCCCCCCATCCTCCTCCCACCAAAATTCACTGCACGAAATATATTTACCAACACATTCTATACCCAAAACCAACTATATCAGCAACAAAATACCTTGGTCAAGGCTATAGAATAGCTGTACTAGCTAGCATGTACATCAAGGGCTTTTCAAATTTAAAGCACCTTGAAGAATCAAAGAGCAAAAGCAAGGAGATTGGACACTTGATTTTAGAAGTCTGGCTCAGGGATTTTTTACACAGACACATTATCTGAGTGCAGCACTATTTCTGATTTACCTGCAAGTATTTTGTATGAGCATGTATATGTATGTGTGTGCATGTGTGTGTGTGTGTGTGTGTTACCTGTTTTTTGGTAAAATGCAAATATGCAATGACACCATCAATTTAGGATTTTAGATATAATGTTCTTACTTAATCCCAAGGTAATTATTTATCATTCGAGTGAATACCTCAGACTTCACTGTCTTTGTCCTTGGGATACACAGAACACAAAAGGGTTAAGGAAGAAATAAAGGAAATGGATTTTTTGGCTCCCCGCCCCCTTCTGTGCCACAGTCACTTCAGCCAGTGTCTACTCAGGACATGACAGTGTGTGAGGCTCTGTGCTGAGGGCAGCCAGGGGACACAGATGAGCAAGCCCAGATTGCAGGATACTGCCTTCCCTCACTCTCTCTTGCATTCACCTTTGCTTTTTTCCCCCTATTAACTCTGTGAGATAATTCAGTAAAGAAAACAGCAATGGAAGCCGAAAAAAAATTTTTTTTAGCTGTTTTATTCCTAAAAGTAAATATAACATTGGATATTTGTCATTGCAGACAGCAATATAGATAAACTTTTAAAGAAGTCTCAAAAAATATTTTTAAAGCATCCAGCTGACAGAAATGCTAGAAATCTTCTATCCCACATGTGTTTCTTTCAAAATTATCTTAGATCCTCAGGAGCAGAACTGAGCTGGAAAAATGGGAAGAGAGACAAGAAGAAATACGAACTGACTTAACCTCTAGTTTACTCAGTTTGGGTTTTCTTTACTCTTTGTCTCTCCCGTTCAAACTCTGTATTAGTAATGTTGGAGAAAGAGCACTTGGAAATTCTAGCTCCATTTTTAACTCCTCTGTATTCTTGACTTTCTCTTGGTGATTGATATTAGAGCTAATTATTCCCCAGCCAACCCCTCCCCTAGATTCTGCCACCAGAAGAAAATTTGATAGACTAAGAAAAAGGTTTTATTTTCCTTTTTCCTCATATAATTTTTTATTTAAATGCTAATACCAAATAAATGAACAAATTAATCAACTAATACTGAAAGCAATGCAACATGATGGTTAAGAGTATGAACTTTTGGTTTCTCTGGACTGGTTTTGACTCCATTTCTAGATGATCTCAGGCAAAGTGGTTAATCTGTTTCTGTTTCTCAGTTTCTTTATCTATTAAATGAGAATAATACTATCAGCCTTATTAGATGTGCTGTCTTTCTTTTAAAGAAACAAACTCATACTTTAATGGTCAATTTTTTTTTCACAAGGATGCCAAGAATGTTCACTGGGGAAAAGAATAGTTGTTTCAACAAATACTGCCAGGAAAACTGTATGTTCAAGTGCAAAAAAAAAAGTTTAACATCATACCATATGCATCAGACCATACAAAACTTAACACCAAATCTAGAACCTAGATGTAAAATCCAAAACCATAAGACTCTTAGAATAAAACAGAAGTAAAAAAAAAAAAAAAGTAAATCCTGGTGATCTAGCATCAAGCAAATATTTCTTAGATATGAAAAGACAAAATAGATTGATTCTTAGTTAATTTTTTTGTTTCAAAGGATAGCATCAATAAAGTGAAAATACAACTCACAGTATGGTAGAAAATATTTGCAAATCACATTTCTAAAAAGAATTGGACATTCAGAACATAAGAAAATATATAAATGGCCAATACATACATGAAAAGATTCCAAGTTTCATTAGACATTAGGGAAATACATGTCAAAACCACAATGAGATACTACTTCATGCACATTAGGATGGCTCTAATAAAAAAGGTGGCAATTACAAATATTGGTGATGGAAATTGGCATGCTTATGTCATTTTAATTTTTATTCTAATTAGTTTTACATGACAGTAGAATGCATTTTGACATATCATATATAAATGGAGTATAACTTCTCAGTCTTCTGGTTGTACATGATGTAGAATCCCACCAGTCATGTAATCATATATGTATATAGGGTAATAATGTCCAGTTCATTGTGCTATTCTTCCTACCCTTATACAGCTCCCTTCCCTTCACTCCACTCTGCCTAATCCAAAGTACCTCTGTTTTTCTCCAAGTACCACCCGCCTTGTGTATTAGCATCCACATATCAGAGAAAACATTCAGCCTTTGGTTTTCTGGGATTGGCTTATTTTGCTTAGCATGATATTTTCCAGCTCCATCCATTTACCTGCAAATGTCATAATTTCATACTTCTTTAAATCTGAATAATATTCCATTGTGTATATATACCATATTTTCTTTATCTATTCATCTGTTGAAGGGCATCTAGGTTGGTTACATAGTTTGGCTATTGTGAATTGAGCTTCTATAAACATTGATGTGGCTGTATCACTCTAGTATGCTGATTTTAAGACCTTTGGGTATAAATTGAGCTGGGTCAAATGGTGGTTCCCTTCCAAGTTTTCTGAGACTCTCCATGCTGCTATCCATAATGGTTGCAGCAATTTGCTGTTCCACCAGAAGTGTATAAATGTACCTTTTTCCACACATACTGCCAACATTGATTGTTTCTTGTATTCTTAATAATTGCCATTCTGACTGGAGTGAGATGAAATCTTAGAGTACCAGACAAAGGTACCAAAAACATTCATTGGAGAAAAGATAGCCTCTTTAGCAAATGGTGCTGGGAATATTGGGACTCAGGGGTACTCGACCACTGAGCCACATCCCCAGCCCTATTTTGTGTTTTATGTAGAGACAGGGTCTCACTGAGTTGCTTGCTTAGCGCCTCGCCATTGCTGAGGTTGGCTTTGAACTCGCGATTCTCCTGTCTCAGCCTCCCTAAGTGCTGGGATTACAGGCTTGAGCCACCGCGCCCGGCTGGGAATATTGGAAATGCATATGTAACAAAATGAAATTAAACCCCTATCTCTTATGCTACACAAAATGCTACTCAAAGTAGATCAAAGACTTAGGCACTAGAACAGAGACCCTGTGCCTAATACAAGAAAAAGTAGGCCCAAATCTTACACTTCAGGAATCTTGTTGAGTAAATCAAAGTCCTATTCCAACATGGTGGAGATTTGGTCCTATTCTTTCTTCTATTAAGTGCAGAGTCTCTGTTCTAGTGCCTAAGTCCTTGATCTATTTTGAGTTGTCTACTATGAGATAATTGTATTTATGTGGGTTTATCTTGTGTCTTCTATTCTATACCATTTGTCTATGTGTCTGTTTTGTTGCCAATACCATGCTGTTTTTTGTTTGTTTGTTTGTTTGTTTGTTTTACTGTGGATCTGTAGTATAGTTTAAGATCTGGTATTATGATGCCTACTACTTCAGTTTTCTTGCTAAGGATTGCTTTGGCTATTCTGGATCTATTATTTTTCCAAATGAATTTCATGATTGCTTTTTCTGCTTCTATGAAGAAATGTCATTGAGATTTTGCTAGGAATTGCATTAAATCTGTTAAATCATGTTAAATATGTTAAATCATTACAACACTTTTGGGGGGCTGGGGTTATGGTGCAGTGGTAGCGTGCTCGCCTAGCACGTGGGAGGCACTGGGTTCGATCCTCAGCACCACATAAAAATAAAATAAAGATATTCTGTCCACCTACAACTAAAAAATAAATATTTAAAAAAACACACTTTTGGTAGTATGGCAATTTTGACAATATTAATTCTGCCTATCCAAGTGCATGAAAGATCTTTCCAACTTCTAAGATATTCTTCAATTTCATTCTTTAGTGTTCTGTAGTTTTCATTTAGAGGTCTTTTACTTATTTTATTAGATTGACTCCCAAGTATTTTATCTTTTTATGAAGATATTGTGAATGGGGTAGTTTTCCTAAATTTTTCTTTCAGTGGGTTTCAGTGATGCATAGAGACACATTTGATTTATATGTGTTGATTTTATATTCTACTACTTTGCTGAATTCATTTATTAGTTATAGAAGTTTTCTGGTGGGATTTTTGGATCTTCTAAATATAGAATAATGTCATCAGCAAATAGGGAATGTTTGAGTTCTTCTTTTCCTTTTATATCCCTTTAATTTCTTTCATCTATCTAATTGGTCTGGCTAAAGTTTCAAGGACAGTGTTGAATAGAAGTGGTGATAAGGGAGCATCCTTGTCTTGTTACAGTTTTTAGAGAGAATGCTTTCAATTTTTCTCCATTTAGAATGATGTTGACCTTAGGTTTAGCATATATAGCTTTTACAATGTTGAGGTGGTTCCTACTATCCCTAGTTTTTCTAGTGTTTTGAACATGAAGAGGTGCTGTATTTTGTCAAATGCTTTTTATGCATCTATTGAGATAATCATGTAATTCTTGTCTTTAAGTCTTTTGATGTGATGAATTATGTTTATTGATTTCCATATATTGAACCAACCCTGCATCCCTGGGATGAACCCCACTTGGCTGTGGTGCACTATCTTTTTAATATGTTTTTGTATGCAATTTGCCAGAAAGTTACTGAGAATTTTTGAATCTATGTTCATCAGGGATATTGGTCTGAAGTTTTCTTTCCTTGATGTGTCTTTGTCTATTTTTGGTATTAGGGTGATATAAGCCTTATAGAATGAGAAAGGAAGGATTCCCTTCTTTTCTGTTTCATGGAATAATTTGAGAAGGATTGGGTTAATTCTTCTTTGAAAGTCTTATAGAACTCAGCTGAAAATCCTTCTGGTCCCGGGATTTTTGGTAGGCTAATTGGTAGGCTTTTGATGATGTCTTCTATTTCATTGCTTGAAATTGGTCTGTTTAAATTGTGTATGTCCTCCTGGTTCAGTTTGGGTGGGTCATATGTCTCTAGAAATTTGTCAAAATATTTGAAATTTTCTATTTTATTGGTGTGTAAATTTTCAAGATAGTTTCTAATTGTCTTCTGTATTTCAGTAGTGTCCATTTTGATATTTCCTTTTTCATCAGAAGTTTTAGTAATTTGAGTTTTCAGTCTTTCTCTTTGTTCAGTGTGGCTAAGGGTTTATCAATTTTATTTATTCTTTCAAAGAACCAACTTTTTGTTTTGTCAATTTTTTGAGTTGTTTCTTTTGTTTAAATTTTATTGATTTCAGCTCTGATTTCAATTATTCCTTGTCTTCTACTACTTTTGGTGCTGATTTGTTATTTTTTAGGGCTTTGAGATATAATGTCAGGTCATTTATTCATTGATTTTCTATTCTTTTAATGAATGAGTTCAATGCAATGAACTTTTCCTCTTAGCACTGCCTTCATAGTGTCCTAGAGATTTTGATAGGTTTTATCAGTGTTCTCATTCACCTCCAATTATTTTTTATTTCATCCCTGATTTTTTTCTTCTGTTATCCATTCATTATTCAAGAGCATATTATTTAGTCTCCAGGTGTTAGAGTTGCTTCTATTTTTTATTCTATCATTGATTTCTAATTTCTTTCCATATGATTTAATAGAATGCAGGGTAGTATTTCTATTTTTTTGTATTTGCTAAGAGTTGCTTTGTGGCATAAGATATGGTCTGTTTTAGAGAATGACCCATGTGCTTCTGAGAAGAAAGTGTATTTACTTATTAAATATTCTATATATGTCTGTTAAATCTAAATTATTGATTATACTATTTAATTCTACAGTGTTTTTGTTTGGGAGATCCATCCAGTAGTGAGAGAGATGTGTTAAAGTCACCAAGTATTATTATGTTGTGGTCTATTTGATTCTTAAAATTGAGAAGGGTTTGTTCGATATACATAGATACTCCATTGTTTGGGGAATAAATATTTATGATTGTTATGTCTTATTGATGTGTAATTCCCTTAAGCACTACGAAATATCCTTCTTTGTCCCTTCTGATTAACTTTGACTTGAAGTCCACTTTATCTGATATGAGGAATAGAAACCCCTGTTTGTTTACAGGATCCATGTGAGTTATATGCTTATTCCCATCCTTTCACCTTCAGTCTGTGGATGTCTTTGCTTCTGAGGTGAGTGTCTTGGAGACAGCATATTGTTGGATCTTGTTCTTTAATCTAATCTGCCAGTTTATGTCTTTTGTTGATGAGTTTAGGCTATTAACATTTAGGGTTATTATTGAGATATGGTTTGTATTCCCTTTCATTTTGGTTTTTTATTTGACTTAGTTTCTCCTTTGTTTGTCTTTTCCTTTAGTGTAGTTCCTCCTTTTGCTAGTTGTCACTTTTTTTCTTTTTTCATTTCCTCTGCATGGAATATTTTGCTGAGAATGTTCTGTAGTGCAGGCTTTATAGTTGTGACTTCTTTTAAATTTTATTTATCATGGAAGGTTTTTATTTCACCTTCAAATATGAAGCTTAATTTTGCTGGATATAGAATTCTTGGTTGGCATCCATTTGCTTTCAGAGCTTGCTATATGTTATTCCAGGACCTCCTAGCTTTGAAGGTCTGGGTTGAGAAATCAGCTGAGATCCAAACTGGTTTCCTGTATATGTAATCTGACACTTTTCTCTTGCAGCCTTTAAAATTCTCTCCTTATTCTGTATGCTAGGCATTTTCATTATAATGTGCCTTGGTGTGGGTCTGTTGTAATTTTGTACATTGGAGTACTGTAAGCCTTTTGTATTTGATTTTTCATTTTATTCTTCAGGTTTGTGAAATTTTCTGATATTATTTCATTGAAAAGATTGTGCATTTCTTTGGTTTGTATCTCTGCACCTTCCTCTATCCCAATAAATTTTAAATTTGGTCTTTTCAGGTTATCCCAAAATTCTTGGAAGATCTGTTCATGATTTCTTACCATCTGCTCTGTGTGGTCAACTTTATTTTCACGATTATATATTTTGTCTTTGTTACCTGAGGTTCTGTCTTTCAAGTGGTCTAGTCTATTGGTGATACTTTCCATTGTGTTTATTGATTCCTTCATTTTGAGAATTTCTGCTTAATTTCTTTTCATAATCTCTCTTTATTGAAGTGATCTTTCACCTCCTGAAATTTATCTCTGATTTCACTCCTTATATCATCCTTTATGTACATTCTGAACTCTTTCTCTGACATTTCTTCTACTGTATTGTCAATGGATTCTGTTACTGGAGCATCTTGGTTTGTTTGGGGTGCTTTGTTCCCTTGTTTTTTTCATGACATTTGTGTGCCATCTCACAGTGTTCATCTGAGGTAGTACAGTTTGTGCCCTGTAGAATTATAGTGTGCCTGAAAGTCTCTTGTATCTTGCCTTTAAGCGAGGAATCAATATTAACAGCACTCAATGCAAACAACATACAGCCTTAAACCAAATAGCTCCTGTTAAGATGCCAGGCACTTCTCTCTCAGGCAGTTCTGAGGGCTGAGCACAGGGACCTGTGCACCTGTTGAGGAGAGCTGTTCTATATTGGGCAGATCAGGACCAGTCACTGAGAGCTGCAGGCTGGCCATGTAGCTGTGAGCACTGGGCCCATTTTGTGGCTAGGGTGGGATTTGGAGACTGGGGATTGGGGAACTGGAGGGCCCTGTTGGGTGCCAGACTAATGCTGGACCTGCCAGTACCAGGGATTGGTGGATGCCAGACTGGGGAGAGTCAGGGACTAGGCTGGTGCCAGGGCCCAGGGAGTGCCGGCCCAAGTAGGTCCCAGGAACCTGGTGGGTGCTGGACTGGCTAACTGGGCAAACAGAAAGCAAAATGTTCTCACACCTTCTTCCAACCTTTCGACCCACTGTTGCTTGTCCCATCCTTCCATGAATGCTTCAGGACTCATGGAGCTGGGGAGAGCTCAGATCTCTCCCACCCCTGCAGCAAGATGGTGGCCACTAGCCCATCCAGCAGAAAGACCCTAGGTGTAACCAAACCAGCACCTTGATAACTGATCTCCTGACCCTGGCTGGTGTCCCCAGACAGAGGTGGCCACATCTCAAGATGGCCACAGCAGCAGCAAACCTGCAAGCACCTTGATATTGGGCTTTCAGCTCTGGCTGATGTCCCAAGATGGAGGGAGCTGCGTTTGGAGATGGGGTGGTGGCAGGAGGCAGTGGTGGGCAGTGCAGAGGCAGTGTGTGCTGTCTTTTAATGTGGTTAATTCTCATAATACTATGGGATCACTCTTATTGTCATTTCCAGTATATAGACTGAGAAAAGGTTGACTTAGCTAACTTGCCCTTAGTCACTTAGTAAATATGTGGCAGAACTGAACTTAGAGCCAAGGCACTCCAGCTCCAGAGCCCACATTGTTAACTACTAAAGCGTTGCCCAAAGATATACCCCTTTATGGCCATGGATGGCCTCATGGCCTATTACATAGGCATGAAGAAATCAGTCAGGGTTCCCGGATCTCTGAACTGCACCTCTACTTGTACTTTTCCAGTGTCCCAGAAAGCCTTCACCCACTTTTATGGATTGAATCTCCCCACATTTTTATGTTGAACTCCTACCCTTCAATACCTCAAGATGTGACCTTAATTGGATAGTCATTGCCTATGTAATTAATTAAGTGAGGTCATACTGGAGAGTAGGATGGACCTGTAATCAATATGACTGGTGCCCAAGAGAAAGGCCTGGAATAGAACCTTCCCTGGAATCTTCAGAGGAAGCATGGCATTTTTGATATCTTAATCTTGGACTTCTAGCATCCAGAACTGTAAGCTATTAAACTTCTCCTGTTTAAGCCCTTCAGTTTGTGATACTTCATTACAGCAGTCCTGACAAACTAATACACCCACCATATGCCACAAACCTGGTTAGTCCCTTACCACAGTTCAGTTAGCCTCCTCTTCATGTCTTGTCAACTCTGTCGTAATTCCCTTGACAGCTTCTCTCAACAGTCACCACCTCAATCTCCTTCCCTTCCTCCTCCCAGAAGATTAACTCACTTTCCACTCCACTGAGACCCTAGCTACCTCTTCTGAGGCTTCTCCATTCCCTTTATTTTTCTCTTCTGCTACTGATTCCTTTCCCCCTTAGAATGTGGGTCTTCCTACCATGCACATTTTAGCATGATCCTTCTCTTTTCCTCTCTGCATGTGCTCCTCTCTGTGTTCATATTCATTTCCATAATTTTAGCCCACAATGTTAACTCTGAAGCTTATTTCTATGTTCCAGCTTCTCTCCAGAGCATAAGCCGCTCATTTACAACTGCTTGATGGTCAGCTCCACCTACTGCCCTGTAAACAGCACAACAATCAATCTCTGTACCAGCCTCTTCTCTCAATTCCATTTTTCACAGCCAACTAGGCCCCAGAACTTACTTTCTTCTCCATGCCCTCCTACAAACAAGGTCACTAAGTCTTTTTTATCCTTCCTTTGCAGTGCCTGTCACATACATACTGTCTAATTCCACTAGACCATTTGAAATCCTCATTGTGAGCAACTGTGGTAGCCTGTCCTTCTGCTCCCTCTCCCTAGCTTTCCCCCTATTGTTCATAAACTGCCAGAGTCATCTCTATATTGAATTATCTCATAGCACTACCCCAGCAGGGATAGACCCTATTGCATAGAGAAGGCCCCATCTTAAATTTGGCATCTTTACTCAGGCACATATCTTCCTGGAGACTTCATGGTCTGAAACCAGATTTTGTCATTCTGATGGGTAATCTGGTTCAGTGGAGCTAATTCACATTAATAAAATTTATGAAAGACTGATAAACCCTCGAGACTGCCATTTTTGGAAAAATAACTGCCAAGTGAATAGAACATATGTATTAACAGACTCACACATATTCTGTCTCTCTCAAGTTGGGAACAGACATAGGCAGCCAAGCTCTCATCAGAAGATTGGTTGGATCCAGAAAAAGGGGTATCTGGGATCATCCTAATGGCTGCCTCCATCTGTGAACACATCAGGACTCCTGGCAGTTGTGGAAATCACAGTGACTGTAGTAATTGCATTTCAGGCCTGAGTATGCAAAGATGTGACCTTGGTTGGGTTTTAGTGTTTCTCTACCCACAGGATTGTCTCACAGGATATATTACCTCTATATGTTACCAGTTCATTTACTGTGCTGGTTTCTTTGTTCATTCTTTTTTTTTTTTTTTTTTTTTTTTTGCATTTTTGCTAATTTAGTTTGCAGCCACTTCATCTTAAAATCCTGTGGGCTCTTCCCTTTATTGAGCTCCCTTAGAGTTTTTCTGAGCAGACAGCAGGCCACCACCCAGCAGCCTCTGCAGCCCTGAACAGAACATCGATTGGGCCAACGAGGGCCAGAAAGTTGTTGACCACTCCTGAGTCAAGAGAACTAACACTGAGTGAGGGAAAGGGGGAAATAAAGGAGCTGAAGAAAAGAAATTGAGAAGGTGAGAGGCAGAGCTAAGAAGGAAAACAAATGACGCCTCCTGAGGAATAATCCAGCACTTTAATTTACTTGCACTGTATATTCCTCGCTCCCTGTGGTAGTCACCTCAGGCAACCATAGACTTGGGGGTTTAAACAATAGAAATTTATTTTCTCACAATGCTGGTGGCTAAAGTCCAAGATCTAGGTGCTGACTGATCCAGTTTTTGATGAGAACCTCTCTTCTTGGCTAGCAGACAGCCAACTTCTCTCAGTGTCCTCACATGGCAGTGGGGGGGAAAGCAGAAAGGAGAACAAAAGAGAAGACAACAAACCTTCCTTTTCTCTTCTTTTAAGACTACAGACCTATCAGATTAGGATCCCACCCCATTAAATGCTAACTACCTCCTATAAGATTCTGTCTCCAGGTATCATCAGGCTGGAGGTTAGGGCTTCAATATATGAGTGGGGGGAGCACAAGTCCATAGCACCCCCATATAAAAAGTATGCAGCTGGGCATGGTAGTCCATTCCTATAATCCCAGTGACTCAGGAGTTGAGGCAGAAGGATCACAAATTCGCGGCCAGCCTTGGCAACTTGGTGAGACCCTTTCTCAAAAATTAAGAAGATTAAGAAAGCTAGGATGTAGCTCAGTTTAAGGGCCCCTGGGTTCAATCCCCAGTACAAAAAAAAAAAAATGTATACATAAAGTCTTTGTCCCCTAGTTCCTTCAGTAAGAGAGATGATAGTGGGATACTTAGATATAGTGTGATTAGAGATACAATAAATCTGGATGCAGCATAATTACTCCAATAGGTTTAGATTATTAGCTAGACTAGGAGGCAAAGCAGCCTGACACCATCTTGTTATTTCAAGAGGTGTACCTGCAGTCTTCAAAGATAATCCTTCTATTGGAAGATCTATAATTATTTAATATCTTTCCAACTATGAAGAATTGAACCCTGAATCTACAAAGTTCAACTGTGTGTGGCTGGAATTAACTTACTTTTTGACAGAAAGTCAAGGTATATAGATGGAGTTTACCTTAAATCCTTCCTTAAGGTCGATTCCTTCAGAGAGGATGTCTTAAGTCAGGGTCGCAGGAAACACATTCACAGAGATTTGGATTCAGAAGGTTTGTCGGGGAACACTCTTGGGATAGCAGAAGGAAGCGAGATGAGACACACAGAGTTGAACTATGACATACTTGCAAGCTGTTCTTGTGGGAAGTCCTGGAAAGATGGCCCTTCAGCATAGTCAAGAGTTGAGGCCAGAGGGCCAGGTTTTTGTACCCTCACATCTGCCAGTCACTGGATATGGGCTGCCCTGGGAAAGAGACATAATTTTGAGCAAGATGCTTTTCTTGCACAGAGAGCAGTTCCCAGAAAGGAACTCAGTCATGAACCTCAGGGGCCCACACTCCTGGCAGCTGAGAGAATGCTGCTGCAGTCTGGTTCAGCATCACAGTCTTCACTGCAGGGAATGATAGGGAGGGCTGAGGAGTATTATATGTCAAAATCTGTTGACATTCCTTCTACTTAGGATTCTCTTTTTTAATATTCCTATAGTTAAAATATCATGTTTGTGCTAAAGGCTGAAGATTTTATATGTAGGATTTCTCTGAAAATGTTAGGTTGTGGCCAGCTAAGACTAGTTATTAATTGTAAAAGTAAAATACACTATGTTTCTAGTCATGTCATTACAGGCACAAGGGAGGGAGAAGCTAGAACCAGTTGCACACATCATTAAAAATTACTGATAGATGATGTGATGAGGAGCCAGTTTCAGACAAGTCTGGACATTTGTTTTAGAGGAGCTGATTTCCTCAGAGGTATGTGTGGTTTCTATGACCTTCCTGGATATTTTTTCTCCTAAGGATGTTTCTGTTCATTTGCTAGAATTAGCAGAGAGGTTAGGAAGATGGAATACGGCCCACCGCTATATACATGTTCCTCAATACTTAGCTGTTAATTAGTATGGTTAGGTTTAATGAACTCATTTAATAACAATATTCCTACTGAGAGTTTTATTGAGTACTAAATTCTTAAATTGAATAATGCAAAACATATTTGTAGGGTGTTAATAATGGTTGCAGAGAGTGAAATACTGGAAGGTTAAGTATAATGGATTCATTAAATAAGAAAGCCCAAACTACCTTTCTTTTTTTTTTTTTTTAATGATGGCAAATGTTTTATACAAAATTTATCACAATGTTTCCAAACTACCTTTCAAAGTGACTCAATAACAATCCTCACTTTGTTTAATGAATAAAGTAGACCATATCAAATGCCATTTGTGTATGTTAGTTTAAATGCAATATCCAAGGCTAGTAAATTTAGATTGGATGAAACACAAACACAGCAAACTATTCTGCTTGGCAGACAGAGTCCTGTTTCCCATACTGATCCATTAAGTTGAACAACTTGATTTTCTTGCAAGATGTCAACAATATGTTTCTTCCATGTAGAGAAATCAGTGGGAACTTTCCAGTCAATTCCAGAATAGCAGCAGCTTGTATCAGCAGTGATCCACATAAGCATTTGGGAAATGTTTTTAATTATGTTAATTGCATATTAGTGAAATGACACAAACTTCTTATTAAAGCTCTTTCCAAGTAAGCAATTCATTTAAATTAGCTAAGGATTTTAAGCTAGTTGTAAATGTCCTGTATGCAATATATTTAAAATAGTTTAAAATAGTTTTAGCAACCTTTCAAAGATGATATATGTATTTTGTAATTCATTATCCTTACAAATGATTTGGACCTGGGGTACCTCAGTGTGTATCTCAGTTTTCTCATCTGCACAATAGGAATAGAAATGTGCTAATTAGGATGTGATATGGAAATATGTGATTAAGTATACACATTTTGAGTTCTCCAGAGTCCTGAAAGGCCATTTTATTTGAGGATGTGTTTTGTGAATTTTGTTCCTAGAGAGGTAATTATTCCAAACAATAGTCCTGGGAGAGAGTGTTGAATTCATTTTCCATTCCCACTGGGCTATAGAGAAGTGAATGTTGAGTTTCTGAAATATTAAAAAGACTAGAAGTTATGTTTTCCTATCAAATCCATTCCAGTATCATTGGGAAAGCCCATCATTAGGAGTGTATTTATTTGATTTAAGGGATCAGGAGTCCTAGGATAAGCATGGCATGGTGATAGATACCTATAATCCCAGCTAGTGGCAAGGCTGAGGTAGGAGGATCATAAGGGTAAGGCAAGCCTGGGCTTTTTTTTTTTTTTTTTTCCCCAAAGAGAAAAAAAATATTTAAATAAGTAAATAAATAAAAAGAATTCTGGGGTGAGTGTCTCAGTGATTCCTTAGAATGTCAGGCTTGCCCTCCCATTTGTTGCCTCAGGCTCACAAGATAGCTCTGCCCACACAGGTGTTGCTGCATGTACAGGTACCATGTTCCAAGAATGAAGAAGACAGAAGAGGAAGTAGGAAATAGGAAGATGTACAAAAAAAAAAAAAACCAAGAAAAGTTTTCCCAAGAATCTTCAAAGTTTGTCTCATTGGCTGCATGATATTATATCAACTGTGGATACTTCAGTTTAGAACTGGGAATAGATTTTGAGGGCTGTGTATGTATGCCACCCAATCGGGAACTAGCAGACATTTTGAAGAAAGAGATGTGACCTGTAGTTCTCAGATCTGGTATCCATGCTGACTATTAAGCCTCCAGGTTTCCAGTTTTGCTTCTTTGTGGCCCTCAGCTGCTAAGCGCAGTCTGTTCCTGGTTCTGAGCTCAGATGAAGGTAAAGAGTGAGAAGCATCTGCCTGTGTTGGCTGCCAGACAGGTTCCACACCCAAGTCCCCACATGGCCTTGTTTCCTGAGCCTGACTTGCTGTCTTGGAAACCTACCAGCCCTCGGTCTCTTGGGACCTGGCCTGTCTAGTTCTTATTTGTCCCCTCCAGGCAGGGAAATCCTCTTTAAGTTTCTGCCCTGTGACTGGGGACTAGAGTTCTGCCCTCTGATGATAGACTCACTTAATGATGCCTTGTTGCCTGGGCTTCAGACATCACCAGGTCCCTGGCCTCCACACATACACCTCTCTCTCTCTCTCTCTCTCTCTCTCTCTCTCATTATGCATGGCTTAAAAACATCAGATAGCTGCTCAAAATTCATAATGAAAAACATCAGTCTTCTCTCCACCCTCCTTACATCCGAGTCTTTTCTGTGTAACTTTGATCATACTTATAGCTGTTTCTTCTCATATTTACCTCTGTAATTTATAGTAACTTGTTCACATGACTCTTTATTCAAATTTTCAATTGTAGATATTATGTATTAATTTTTTACCAAGGAATATGTGAATTTAGTACCCCACCCTCAAATATGTACCTACTTCCCTTTTACTCATTCTCCTATATCTGAATGGGTACTTTACCAATGACCTGTATTCCCAACCCTTTCTATTTTTTATTTTGAGACAGAGTCTTACTAAGTTGCTTAGGGACTCACTAGATTGCTGAGGCTGTCCTCAAACTTTCAATCCTCCTGCTTCAGCCTCCCAAGTCACTGGGATTACAAGCATGCACCACTGTTCCCAGCCCTAATCATAATTCTTATTAGATCAATAATCAGATTTACTGTTACATAAGAGAAAAAAAGAACCCTTTCGAGGTATGATACATTTTCTTGGAATAGGTTATATGTAGCCAAACTCAATATACCATGTTTCTGTCTTTTCTTTCTCTCCTCTGGATGGAACCCCCCTAGTAGCTTCCTGAAAAACTATGTGACATAGCTAAATGCTTTAAGAAATGTCCTAATTCTGTTCTTTGATTTGATTGAAAATTTTGGCACTGAGGTTGCAAATTATTTTCTCTTGCGATTTTGAAGTGATTGTTCCAGCAATTAAAAGTAGCAATAGGTATTTGGGGTGTATCTCAGGGGTAGAGCACTTGGTCTAGCATGTGTGGGGCCTTGGATTCAATCTCCAACATGGTAAAAATAAAAAAAAGTAGCAATGATTCCCAATCCAGTTGTCTCTTTTTCTCTTTAGACTATTCTTTTTGCCCAATGTTCTGAAATTTCATGTTGATGTTCATGTATAGGTACACTTAGATCAGGTGTGGGTTGTTTTTATTTTTTAGCCAGTGTGCTGAGTTTTTCATGGAGCCTCTTATATGGAAACTGATATCCTTCAGTTCTGGAAGATTTCTTATACTCTGTCTATGGTAGTTTCTTCCCCTCTTCTTTGCCATTTTTTCTGAAGCTCCTGTAATTTGGAATGCTTCATATAATAAAACTATTTACTTGTTCTTTCACATTTCCAGTTCTTTGTTTTTCACTCTATTTTCTGGGAGATTTTCTCAATTTTATTTTTTTGATTCTTTTTAAAAAATATTTTTATTTGCAGATGGACAGAATACCTTTATTTTATTTATTTATTTTTTATGTGGTGCTGAGGATCGAACCCAGTGCTTTACATATGCTGGGCAAGTACCTTACCACTGAGCTACAGGCCCAGCCCCTACTTTTCAATTCTAATGTTAAAATGTTTAGTTTTTACTACCATGCTTTTAACTTCCCCCCCACACACACCTTTACTGAGGTAAAACTGAAGTACAATAAAATGCACACATTTGGGGCTGGGGATATAGCTCAGTTGGCAGAGTGCTTGCCTTGCATGCACAAGGTCCTGGGTTCAATCCCCAGCACCACAAAAAATAAATAAATAAATAAATAAAATAAACAATAAAATGCACACATTTGAAGTATGCAATTTGATCAGTTTTGAAATGTATGTAACAAATACAATCAGTATAAAAAAGCATTTCCATTATGTTCTTTTTATTTGAAATCATGCAGACTGTTTCCTGCATGATTTATTACATTAGAAATCGATCACCTTAAGATATATAAAACCCCACTTCCACATGTCAACTACTTCAAAATTAAATGGCACACTTAAAAATATCTCAGAGGTCAAGGAAGAAAGCACAAGAGAAGTAAATTAAAAGTGCTTTGAACTAAGTGATAATAAAAGCTTAAAATATCAGGATCTCTGGGATGAAACAGTACTCTGATGAACATTTATAACTTAAAGTACTTGTATCAGAAGGATGCTAGAATAACAATCAAATTATTTTCAAATTATGTAGTAGAAAGGAAAAAATAAGAGTAGGAACAGAAATATGTGAAATAGATAAGAAATAAGACAGGTAAAATTTGATAAAAATAAGAAAGTCTAATCAAGAAAAAAACAAGAACACAAAAATTAATATCAACGGAAAGGGAGCTATCAAAATAACCCTACAGATGCTAAAAAGGTAATATAACAATTGTATGCCAACATATGTGATAGCTTACATAATATGGTCTATATTAGAGAAGGATCCATGTGCTGCTGAGAAGAAAGTGCATGCAGTCATTGATGGATGAAATATAGTCTGTTAAGTCCAAAATATCAATTTTATTCTTTACTTCTATAACTTCTATATTTAGTTTTTGTTTGCAGGATCTATCTAGTGATGACAGAGGCATGTTAAAATTACCCAGTATTATTGTGTTGTGGTCTATTTGATTTTTTAAATTGAGAAGGGTTTGTTTGATGTACGTAGATGCTCCATTGTTTGGGGCATATTCACAATTGTTGTCTTGTTGATGTATAGTTCCCTTAAGCACTATGAAATATTCTTCTTTGTCCCTTCTGATTAACTTTGACTTGAAGTCCACTTTATCTGATATGAGGAATAGAAAACCCCTGTTTGTTTACAGGATCCATGTGAGTGATATGTTTGTTCCCATCCTTTCACCTTCAGTTTGTGGATGTCTTTGCCTCTGAGGTGAGTCTTTTGGAGACAGCATATTGTCGGGTCTTGTTCTTTCATCCAATATGCCATTCTGTGTCTTTTGATTGATGAGTTTAGGCCATTAGTGTTCAAGGTTATTATTGAGATGTGATTTGTATTCTTGTTAATTTTGGTTTATTTCTGGTTTTTAATTTAAATTGTTTCTTCTTTGTTTGACTGTTCCCTTAGTGTAGTTCCTCCCTTGCTTGTTTTCACTTTTTTTTTTTTTTTTTTTTTTTTTTTTTTTTTTTTTTTTTTTTTTTTTTTTTTTTTTTTTTTTTTTTTTTTTTTTTTTTTTTTTTTTTTTTTCATTTCATCTTCATGGAATCTTTTGTTGAGAATGTTCTGTATTGCAGGCTTTATAGTTGTGACTTCTTTTATCTTTTGTTAATCATGGAAGGTTTCTATTTCACCTTAAAATCTGAAGTTTAATTTTGCTGGATATAGGATTCTGGGTTGGCATCCATTTTATTTCAAAGCTTGATGTATGTTATTTCAAGACTTCCTAGCTTTGAAGGTGTAGGTTGAGAAATCATCTGAGATATGAATTGGTTTCCCCTTATATGTAATCTGATATTTTTCTCTTGTAGCCTTTAAAATTCTATTCTTATTCTGTATGGTAGACATTTTCATTATAATGTAACTTGGTGTGGGTCTGTTGTACATTTGGGGTCCTGTAAGCTTCTTTTATTTGATTTTCCATTTCATTCTTCAGGTTTGTGAAATTTTCTGATGTTATTTCATTGAAAAGATTGTGCATTCCTTTGTGCATCTCCATACCTTCATCTATTCTAATAAATCTTAAATCTTTTCATGTTATCCCATAGTTCTTCAAAGTTTTGTTCATGGCTTCTTAACATTGTCTCTGTGTGGTAAACTCTATTTTCAAAATTATATATTTTGTCTTTATTGCCTGAAGTTGTATCTTCCAAGTGGTCTAGTCTGTTGTTGATGCTTCGTATTGAATTTTTAATTTGGTTTATTGTTTCCGTCATTTCAAGGAGTTCTCCTTTTTTTATTTTTTTCCCAGAATCTCTGTTTCTTGATTAAAGTGATCTTTCACTTCCTGTACAGTCCTTTACTTCAAAGATCAGTGTAACTATGTATATTCTAAACCTTGTCTCTGACATTTCTTCCACTGTGGTATTGATGGATTCTGTTATTGGAGTATCTTGGTTTGTTTGGGGTGATTTGTTCCCTTGCTTTTTCATGTTGTCTGTGTATCTACTCATCTAACAGTATGGATCTGAGGCAGTTGAGTTTCTACCCTGTGGACTTATAATGTCCTTGAAGGTTTCCAGTACCTCACTGTTTAGGGGAAGACAAATAATAACAATAGCCAATGCAAACAATATACAGCATTAAACCAAATAGTTCCCACTGTGATGTCTACAATGTTAATTATCACAATAAACAGAAATTATATGATCAGTTATTGTCTACAATAAAAACAGCAAGTTGGTGAAAGGGTTTATAATTTCAAATGGTGGTCAGGGAGAGAACAGAAGTGATAAAGGATGTGATGATTATGAGGAAGGAGGAGAGAAGAAGTAAAAATATTAAAGGAAGAGTGAAAGAACAATAGAGATTGGCCATTAGCAGAAGTAAAGAGAGAATCAAGGGAAATAGAATAAAATATGTCTGTATGTCTGTCTGTGTGTGTGTGGATATATATATATACATACATACATACATACATATATATTTATATAAAGGAAAATTTTTTTAAAAAATTAAAAATAAAAGAATACAAAACAAAACTAAAGTATACTAATCAAATATACTAGTTCACAAAAAAACTAATCCATAAACAATAACTGGCTTCAAAAATGCTAGAAATGAGAAAAAATAAAAAGTCCAACTCAGTGAGACTCTGTCTCTAAATAAAATATAAAAAAAGGGCTGGGGATGTGGCTCAATGGTCAAGTGCCCCTAAGTTTAATCCCTGGTATCTCCCCCCCCCCAAAAAACAACAAATATGAATATGTATAAATGTTCATGTACCATTAAGGTCACAATTATACAGAGAAAAAGACTTTTTAAAAAATTTCAATGAAAGGTTCAAGAATTCTTTCCATTAGAGTTCAAAAGATTCTCAGCTTCTCTTGTCAGCAGTTTTAGGTGGGGTAGTCTGGAGTGTGATGCTCCACCCTCCAGACTGCTGGAGTGAGAGGTAATCCTGTTGGTGGAATTCCTGAAGGCAGGGTCTAGGCTTAGGTGGGCACCAGGCTCTTCACTGAATGCCACTTGGTCTGGAGTTTTTAAATCATCACACCTGTAGTGCCCAGTACTTTCTGGTCCTTATGGAAGACTGTATCCCAGGGATCTCGCCTGGGTTCCAATCATGTGGTGGGGGACCAATTCTTAGTTCTCTGTGTCACCTTTGGACCCCACATTTTCTGGTCTTGGGTTCAGTCTCCAAGTAATCTCTCCTGCCCCCACCCTTCTGAGTTCCCACATACTTTGTCTCATTAGGTGCCCTTTTCAAATACCTGATAATCCTTAATTGTCTCCTCATATTTAAGAGATGGAACAAAGCTAATTAAGAGCACATGTGTATTATGTATTGTGTGTGTGTTTGTGTGTGTGTGTGTGTGCATGTGTATTGTGTGTAGGGGAAGACATTTCATTGAGTCTGACTCACTGTTGGATGATCTGAGAAGGCAATCCCTCCCTGCCTGGCCCAATATGCAGAGGTATTTTCTTTTGGCCCAGGCAGTATCCTCACAGGGTCATCCTTCAGTCTTCTGTCTGGATAGTGTAGAGCTAGTAGCTAGAATTGCCAGAGCTGAGTGGGAGAAAAGGAGTCAATGGTTTTACCATTTACCATGTGGACTCTCACTTAACTTCCCAATTTTAAGATAATACCCTTATCCTGTGACTAGTGGCCTTACATTCAGAATTAATTTGGGATCAAACACCGTAGAATAGAAACCTCTAGTTTTCTGCGTATGGTGGGAAGACTTGACTGTGTTTTGTTGGGAATAGGAAATATGGATCTAATGGCTTCTCACATACTCCTTTCATCTTCCTGTTTTGAACATCACCTGGCATTCCCTGGCCCTCCTGTTTCTGAGCCTGTCCAAGGTATAGTGTTACTCTGGCTTTCTCTGGTGAGCTGAGTCCACTCATCCATCTACTTGCAAATTCTGAAATTTTTGTTGTTCTGATCTTCTGTTCTCCTTGTCATTATGCAGTTGATTCTCATTTTTTGTGATCATTATCTTCTATAAAGTTGCAGCAAACACTGAATTCGAGAATACTGAACTGTTGCTCCTAGGGAAGTACAGGGTTAGGTTCCTGTTAGCCTCTGATCAACACACAACCTTGTGTTATAGATATTTCTTTCTGAAGACAGAGTCATTAACAGTGAACTCAAGGCCCACAGAACTATAATTCATGACTAAACAAAATTTATCTCATCATGTATTTTCTCTAAAGGGTACTTAGGAAACCAGATTGCCTTCTAGCACTGTGCATGGGGGCTACTTTAAACAATGAAACCAGCAACAAAAAGCACAACTATAGGAAAAACTTAGCACTAAACAGAGTAATGAATAATGAGGAATGGCTACAATTTTATGCCTTTTTAAAAAATTCATTTATCTTCTTGCTGTGATTTGAAGAGGGAGTAGAAGGAAACAAAGATAGCAAATGAGTTTTTAAGCCCACTGCATTTAGCTAGAAATCTCTACCATCCCAATCATTTTGTATAGGACCCACTGTTACTTACCTCTACAATGACATAAATTTTGGCCAGCTCCTCCAGCTCAGTCTGTTTCTTCCATCCTTTCACATCCTTGCTGGACTCAACCAGGCCCTCAAGTCACTCAGGCCCTCTGTAACCAGCTGGGCCAAGCCTGACCCTGCCATTGCATACTGATGGTCTTTCATATATCCTGTAATCTGTGAACCAAGATGTGCTGGAGTTGGCTCACAGTGCCTTGCAAAAACCAATCATTGCATGTTCAGGAACTTTGTGAGCCACTGTTAAACATAACCATCAGTAAAAAATAAAATCATGTTATTTTTCCAATTTAAAAAAATTAAACAATATAATTTACAATTGAAATCGTAGGAGCTTACAGTTCAATAAATTATATTAACAACAAAGGTAATAAATACTCGAAGCTCATAATTTCCTAATTATGTTACTATATATTATTATTATTTAATGCTCTTGGGGTTATTTATGTCTTTTTTTTCCTGTGTGGTGGAAACACTGTACCATGCTGTGCTATTGCACATCTCTTCCCAGTCTTTTCACTCAATGTCACATTCAGTGACATGATGGTGATGGTTTAAAATCAACCTTGACAGAATTATTTACACTGTGGAAATTGTAAATGCTCCAAATCAGGACTTTTTCTCCCCAGAGAGCCCATTGTTAAATATTAACTAGATACCACTGAATGAAATTAACAATGATTTTATCATTGCCATTATAGATTTGCTAATTTACGTTCTGTATCTCTGGTCTTCAAACACTGAAATCTGAGAAATTCATATAAAAATATTTATATGAAGCAATCTTCTAATCTCATCTGTACCGCCATGATTTTTTGTAGTAAGAGGTACTTTTTGGAGGCTTTGGGATGTGATGAGGAAAACAATAAATCACCTCTATAGCCTTGAGAAACTGACTATCTCAGGGACCCCATAGCCTTATGGAGTGTGGAACTGTGTAAAAATAGAAATTAATTGACAAAGGAGAGTCCTTTGCTAGATCTAAGGAAATGCTTTAGCTACTTAGATGTGTATAAAGCAGATATAATGAGCAAAATGAAATGAAGACTAATAGAAAAGTCATGGGGAAAGAATCTGTGTCCTTCCTACAGTATATTGCAGAGTCTGACCCAGATGCACTAAAGGACCATGTAAATGTAGCTTGGGGAAGCTGAAGCTTCTATGGTCAACAGATGACGACAAAGAGTTATTGATACCTAGTTAGAATTAAACTGCAGAGGGACCTCTTAATATGTGTAAATTAGAGAAGACTGACTCATGTAACATGTTATTTCTCTGACCGATAAATATAATTGTGAAATTAGACTAAAAAGGTGTCTTTTCTTTGAGCAATAGTTCCTTGTTCAAATAATTATTCCAAGAAAATCCCATACTGAAAATCATATTTAAAATTCTTTTGCAACATTTCAACTAGTTGTAGATATTTTGCAAGTTTCAAATTACTGTCTTATAAAGTTGCTGCGTGTTTTTAGAAGACTTAAATTTGTTAGATTTAACGTTAGTATTTAGAATCAGTTGGTTTCAAAGAGTTAATTGGCTGATAGATCCCTGGAAAGTAATTAAGGAGGGAAAAATATCAGTGTAGGAAGCAGAAAATAGAAAATAGTTGTGCTGCTGTCCTCATTGGCTAATTATTGTCGTTGTTAAAGGATTAGATTAATAGGGGCAATGACGTGCTTGATTTAAGAGACTTCTGGAAAAACAGACTAATGTGTGGCCTACATTTTAAAATAGAATAATTCCTCTTCCTGTCACAGGCAGAGTGTATGCAGTGTAAGGCATACTTCTGGACCCACTGTCGTACTGGTTCTTAGTTTTTGTTCAAATTCCAGTTCTGGGAACCCCATGGTGTGGTGTCTTTCAGAAGAGAAGAGCTGTCAGGTTTATATATTAAAATTTATATCTCACAGATGATTCCTGCTTGAATTATTATTCCTGAAGTCAACTGAGAGACTATCAGGTTGCTCAAGGAGTAGGGTCAAAATGTTACCAAAAAAAAAAAAAAAAAAATCCATCTCAGAAATATATTGTGAGGATTCAATAAATACCATATGTCAACCTTTGTACTCTGGTGCCTGGACACTGGAAAGCAGCTCACAACTGGCATCATTAACACATTACCATCAAGAAAGTGAGCATGAGAATGTAGCCATTTATCAAGGTTAATGCAGAAGAGACACAGAAACCACACATGATTTCACAAACCATAATTCTGGCTGTATGTAGTTGTTTAAACAAATATTTCCTGATAAACTGTAGACAAACAAATCCAAATAAGAACCAGTGAGTTTGCACGCTGCATCAAGCAGCAGCACCCCATAGAGGAGGTCCGGTGCATCACTTCCTCTTTACGTCTGTTCCTCTTTATGCATCACAATTAGTGCAACAAACCAGAGAGGGATGCATATTTGTAGGAGAACTAAACAACTGACATAAAGGTAAATGACGAAGAGAAATGAAGTCATTAGAAAAGTTTGGAGGTTCCTCTAAAGGTTATACAATAATATCCTTGTCCATAGGTCATTGGGTACATATGAAGAATATCAGCAGGGTCATTTCCTAAAAGTTCAATTGTGAGGTCAGAGGTAAGTGTATTTTTAATTTTATAAATATTGCCAAATTTTCTTCTTAGAGATTGGAGCAATTAACAATTACAATAACAATGTATGAAAGTGCTTATCACCCCACACTCTCATTAGCCGTGTTGAAGTATTAGCAAATTTTTAATCTTTGTCAACATGATGAATAAAAACCCAACATACTATTTTTTTCCTATTGATTTGGAAAATATTTTAAAATATGAGAATACCAAGTGTTGGTGTAGGTATGAGAAAGAAAAGGAGATTCATACATATTGGTAAAAGTAAAATTGATTCAGCCTTTCTATAGGCTTCTTAGGTGTGAAAATATAAGTGAACTTTTTTTTTCTTTTTTCTTTTGGTACTGGGGATTGAACCCACAGGCACTCTACCACTGAATTATATCCTAGACCCTTTTATTTTATTTTGAGATAGTGTCTCACTAAGTTGCCCTGGCTGGCCTGGAACTTGGGATCCTCCTGCCTTAGCCTCTTGAATTGCTGGAATTATAGGCGTGAACCACTATGCCCAATTAGTATACCTTTTTTTTTTTTTTTTTTTGATCCATCAAATCCATCAATTCCATCTTTAGGAATTTAGCCTAAGGAAGACAATTGCTCAATGATGTGTATCAAAGCATTTTTACAAGAGAAAATGATGGAAATTACCAATTAAATAGATTTTAAAATTTTATCGTGCAGTGCATACAAGGTATACAATTTTCAGAACCATATTTATTATCATGGAAAGATGTTAACACTTTTTTGCTACATTGAATACACATGCTATAAAACAGTATGTTCAGCATCATTCTATTTAGGGGTCAAATATGCAGAGATAGAGACATAGATATATCATTAGAGCAATAAGTACCATTACATAGATATGCACACATAACTGTAGACCTACATATTGATATCTATCAAGTAAATATTTACTTGAAACATTGTATAAATATAAAAGTTTTTAATGGGAAGTAAGATCATAGATAATTTTTCTTTGCTTCTATTTCTTTTTTTAAAACAATTTTACAGTGAGTATATATTTTATTTTTATCACAAAATATAACCAATAGAATGGAAACGAAATTTAATTTGGAATTCATGACACCAAATAGAACTGTTAAATATGTTAAAATTTATTTATTCAGGTGACATTTATTAAGGATCTGCCATTTGTGAGCCTCTAGTCTAAGTGTTGGGGAAGGGACAGAGACCAATTAAATATCCTTATCTTCACTATCTGTTATATAAATGTCATAGATATTGAAGGGATTGGAAATGAGAGAATGGAGCATGAGTCTTATTGTTCAAAATTGCTAAATATCAATTGTTAGGAATTATCCTAATGATTTCATTGAATACTCAAGTACTTAATAGTGTTAATGGAGTCTGGATGTTGTATTGTCATTGTCCCCGAGAGTGGGTCTTTTGTGATAAGACTTCAAATTTATCATAAGAAGGTTGGAAAATGAAGATCAGAGCAGGTCTAGAAGTATCTTTTCTAGTTATCCACAGCCTAGACACATGAAAATATACATTTTTAAAAAAATTATAATGTTTTGAATAATTCTTAAGTAGAGAGGAGAAAATAACAAGTGTGTTCAATGGGAATCTCAACCTGTCTTACTCTGGTGTCTCCCTGAGCTTTTATTACAGCTGAAAGACACCAAGTGACTCTGTGACTGTTAGGGTTTAGATATGAGGTATCCCCACAAAAGCTCATGTGTGAGACAATGAAGAAAACCTTAGAGGTGAAATGGTTGGGTTATGAAAGCCTAAACCTACTCAGTGTGTTAATCTGTGGATAGGAATTAGCTGGGTGGTAACTGAAGGCCAGTAGGATGTGACTGGAGAAGGTGGGTCTTTGGGACAAGTCTTCGGGGTATATATTTTGTTTGTGGTAAGGGGAGTCTCTCTCTGGTTCCTAATGGCCATGTCCTAAACTGCTTTCCCCCACCACACTCTTCTGCCATAATGTTCTGCCATCTATGGACTGAGACCTCTGAAACTGTAAGCCCCCAAATACACTTTTCCTCCTCTGTTCTTGTCAGGTTTTTTGATCACAGTAGTAAAAATACTAAAACACTGAATGATAAACAGGCCTTTATTACTTATTAGCAGGCAATGATATTAACCCAGGTCCTGAACTCTTTAAAATCCCCAAATTGTGAGTTTCAGAGTCTTGTTTAAACTGAAAAATTTTAATTCAAATAAAGCCTAATCTGTACCTTATGTGTAAAACAGAAAAGCAGGTGCAGATGAGGCAAGTGGTCTGTCCTGAAGCCTGGTACATAGGCATTCATCAGTCTCCTTCTCCTTTGTTCCCCCTAATCCCCAGGAGCAGTTGGAAAGCACTTCCTCTAAGGGAACTCCTCAGACAACTAATATTCATAATAAAACTGTCTTCATGGTTTGCTTTCATTAGTGATTCTCAACCTTCATCAGAATCTTAGAGGACTTGGTAAAATACCCCAAGAGTTTATAACTCAGTAGGTCTAGATTTGAGCCTGAAAATTCACACTTCTTTTTTTTTTGGGGGGGGGGAGTACCGAGGATTGAACTCAGTAGTACTTGACCACTGAGCCACATCCCCAGCCCTTTTTTGTGTTTTACTTAGAGACAGGGTCTCACTAAGTTGCTTAGTGCCTCACCGTTGCTGAGGCTGGCTTTGAACTCGCAATCTCCTGTCTCAGCCTCCCAAAGTGCTGGGATTACAGGCGTGCGCCACTGCGCCTGGCAAAAATTCACCCTTCTAACCAGTTCCAAGTCATAAGGACCACACTGGAGAACCTCAGTCCTAGGTATAAGTCTGTGGAGCCTTGGGTTTCATACTTATCCAGTGAGGAGAATTTCACTGTCAAGTAAAAATCCAGAAATACTGGCTTACCAAGAATTAACCAGGCTTTTTTCTAAAGTTTGCAGAGTTTAATATGATACATGCACTTTTTATCTTTAAGAAAAGGATCTAGTATTTGACCCCAAAACACCCTATGACTCCCTCTTTTTTCTATTGTTGTTTGTTGGAGTTTTTTCCTATTGAAAAAAGAACAGAGAAAACAGTATCATGTGTATGCCAGAGAGAATTTAGAAAAACTTAGATACAATACAAGTCTCTTGGAGAGGAGGTAAAGAGCACAGGACTAGAAGTTAGGAGACCCAAACTCCAGTCCTCACTTCAGTACTAATTTAGTGTGTGGGCCTCAGATTCCTGATCTTGAAAATGAGATGAATGCTGAGATCACTTGCAACTCTGACATTTTATAGTGGGCAGGTGATGTATGGTGGCGGGATAAAGGAGAGTTAGAGATGCTAAATGTGTGTGTAGCCTGCCACAAGAGAGGCACTGGGCTCACTACTTCCTCAGTTTTTTGGTTTTTGGTTTTTTGGTTTTTTTAGTACTAGAGATTAAACCCAGGGATGCTGGGCAACATCCCCTGGGCAACATCATCCTTTTTTAGTTTTTTAACCTTTTTTTTAGTTAGTCCTTTTTAGTCCATTTTGAGACAAGGTCTCACTAAGTTGCCAAGGCTGGACTGGAACTTGAGATCATCCTCCCTTGGCCTCTCGAGTTGTTGAGATTACAGGCATGCACCACTGTGCCAGGCACTTCCTCAGATATTATCCTGAGTAGAAAATGATACCAGGTGTTGCAGGTAAGGTCCTAGAGACTGAGAAAGATTCAGTAATAAGCAGAAAATGGCAAAGGTAAGAATTCATCTTTCCTCTGAGTGTAAAGAATACTTTCCACCCTACACACTGCCATAATTCACTTACCACTCAGCTTCTCCTTAAACTGTTTTCATTTGTTAACATTTCCTGTGGGTCTTTTGTGAGCAGGTCGATTTTCCATTAAAGCTGGTGCAATAGATGACAAGTTACTTAACCTGCATGATCCTTACTCTCCTTACCTGCAAACAGGGGATAATAATAGCCTCTTTGCATGCTTATTAAGACAGTTGTGTCAAATGTTGAGAACAAAGTAGGTACTCAATAAATAATAATTATATTAACTTATTCTGGAGTTATAATCATTGTAGATACAATTTTTATTCTGCCTTTTCCTCTTAAACAGTTTGTTATAAGCATTCTTATGCTACTCAGAATCTTTATATTTCATGTTTTCACTGAGTGTGTAAGTAGTTATTCATCTGTTCTATGATGGATATTTAGGTCTTGTTACTTATTTTATTACAATATGAAAGAACATAGATTTTTAGTAGCCAGCTATAACTGAGTTAAACTTTCTAACTCTAGCAAGGTATGGTGGTGCATGCCTGCAATCCTAGCTGCTTTAGAGACCGAGGCAGGAGGATCAAAAACTTGAGACTAGCCTGGGCAGCTTAGCAACACGCTGTTTTAAAATAAAAGAATAAAAAATATGGGGTACTGGGTGTGGCTAGATAGTAGAACACTTGCCTGGAGAGTTCAAGGCCCTGAGTTCAATCCCCAGTCCTGAAAAATAAAATAAAATTCTAATACTGCTGCTATTTGGTTTTGGATTAGTTGCTGGAATTTTGTGGAAACAATACTGACTTTGCAGGGTGGATCTGAGTATTAAATAAGACAGACAACAGTTATAAAACTCATAACACTTGGGGGTGGGGATTGTAGCTCAGTGGCAGAGTGCTTGCCTCATATGCGTGAGGCACTGGGTTCGATCCTCAGCACCACATAAAAATAAATAAATAAAGATATTGTGTCCATCTACAAGTTAAAAAAAAACCTCATAATGCTTTGCCAGGCACATCATACATTGTCAAACCTATTAGTTTTTTTCCTCTCTTCACCGGCTGGGCAAGGCTCAAAGTGTGGAACCTTTAAGGTAGCCCTGAGCATAGCCTTGCTCCCTTCTTTGAAAGCTCTTCTCGTGGATCTGTGCAAACCTTCCTGAGATTGTCCACATTCGGGCCTTTTTTGTTTGAATCTGCCAGTGGGATATCAGTACCTTTTAAGTTCTCTGTAAACTGCACAGAGAGCTTATAAAGTTCTATTAACTATAAAGCATCAAACTCAAACATGATATTTCCTTCTTTGTTTCTTATTTGCTTTTCTATGAGTGAAAATTATTTTTAAACATTATTCTGAATGAATATCCAGATAAATTTTGATCGATTTGGAGGGGGGGAATGTCATTTAATTATGCTTTCACTGGTGAGTAGAGATGTAAGCTACAAATAGAATTATAGAGAACTCTTTTTACTACTGGTTCAGATACAAAGACAGAGGACCACAATGTTTCAGCTGGAGGGGCCTGTGTTCCATTATACAGGCAAGAGTTGATTATGCTACTATAGAATATATCTGATTTGGGTCATTTTAGAAAACTCTCCAGTGGGACTAGAATTGGTATTCTGTGGCATAAATGAGTTTGGAGACTGCCTTGAATTTTCGATTAAAATCAAATATCCACATGAAAGACAAGCTAGCAACTTCTTTCCTTCAGCTGAAAGGAAATAAAACAGCCTAGAGCTGGATTCTAAGATTTAAATTGTAGAGAAGAAGATTTGTCTGTAATTAACTTAGAAAATACTATTTGTGTTTAACTTGACTGTAATTTTTCAGGATGAACAAATTGCACATTAGTGCAGGCAAGAAGCAAGGCTTTTCACAGGTGGAAACATTTTTTTTTCCCAGTTGTAATTTCTAACGTGAACCTGTGAACTTTTAATTTATACATCAGTTTGGAGTAATTAGCCCTTGAATTGTCTAGCTTTTGAGACATAATTATTTACAAGAGGACTGGAGCCTGGAGAGCATCCTGATTTTTTGATCTATCAGGAGGAAAAGGATGCTCTGCACTGAGGAACGTAAAGTGATACTCAGAAGGAAAAAGTAGTATAGTCATGTAAACATATGCTAGACACTTGAAATAACATTAATAAATATTTTTGCTTTATAAAAGCCACAGCATATTTCAGAGGATTCCTGTATTCCCCCAATTCACCTTGCCTGGTAGATTTTGAACACTATTTTATCTTTATAATGTTTAGAGACTGAAAAGAATTCAAATTCTCTTTAACTACCAAGTAATTAAATCCTCTTTGAATATCATATACTGATGCCCTTATTACATAAGTCACCTGCAGAAGATTAATAGGTTTTGAACAATTGAAGTGAACTATTGTCAAGGCCAAGTGTAAACTGAAAGTTACTAAAAAGTCTTGACAGGATAATAACCGGAATAACCTGTAAGATAATCCACTGTAAAGAGGCCTCTGGTTTTCCTCTTGGCAGGACACTGAATGACAAAGCTAAGCTTCTTGGCTCCTTTTTCTTTAATACTGCTCTTTAGATACCAGAATTCGGACAGTCAGTATAGAAATGTATGTAACTTTTAAAAATTTTTTTTTATATGGGGGATAGCGATGGAGCTCAGCAGCAGTGCACTTGCCTAGCATGTACAAAGCCTCTGGTTTGGTCCCCAGTACTGAAAAAAAAATGCCTTTTACATGTATATAAATCAAAATTCAAAATGTAGGTTGCAAAATAAATTTCTGTCCCATTCTTGTCCTCCAAACATGGTCCCCTCTTCAGACACAGTCCCTGGTAACACTTTCTTAGGGCTGTTTTCAGAGATACTGCTCATCAAGTCATATAGACTCTGCTTCTTTTATTTGCTTCTTTATTTTATTCTGGTCATTGCCATGTGCAATGATCTGCACCTGCCTTTTTAAAGTTTGACCTGTTTTGGAGATTGTGCCATCTGGAGATCTGACTCACTCTTTTTTTTTTTTTTTTTTTTTTTTAATTTTTTTTTAGTTGTAGATGGACACAATGTCTTTATTTTATTGCTTTGTATGTGGTGCTGAGGGTCGAACCCAGGGCCTCACGCATGCAAGGCAAGCGCTCTACCGCTGAGCCACAATCCCAGCCCCCTGACTCACTCTTTTTAAGGGCTATTTAATATGCATTGCATTGTGTGGATGGACCCTAATTTATTTACCAGACGCCCACTGGTGGATATGTAGTTGATTTCCAATCTTTTGCTGTACTGAATAGCTCTGTTCATTCATTAGTTTGCATTCATCAGTATATCTACAGGATAGATTGTTAGAAATGAAATTGTGAGGTTAACATAAAGACATGCATTTCTTATTTCAACACATACTGAAAACTGCAGTAGCTATAGTGAGCTATACTTCTGCCTGCAGAGTATGAGAGTGACATGTGCTTTTAAACTCCACACCTGGTATTTTTGTTAGTTTTTCTGAACCTGTTCATAGTCCAGAGCCTCTGGGCTCACTTGTGTTATGTTGGTGACTTTTGGTTTAGGATCAGGACTTGTTTTCAACACTTCTGGCCACTCTAACTTTTGTAACTATTTGAGGGCATTGCTTATAGGAAATAGTCTTATGTCTGAATGTGCTTTCCCATAGAAGAGGGGATTAACAGACGTGTAATGTTTCAGAACTCTGAATCTTGGCAATTTAGAGGAATATTAAATTTGTTTATTTTTGTTGATTTGAAAAGCATAGAAAAGATTCTTCCTACCCTGAAGTAAACAAACAAACTGAAATTTGGGCCTTAAATTGAGCCACTCTGGGGCTGGGGCTGCAGCTCAGCGGTAGAGCGCTTGCCTAGCATGCGTGAGGCCATGGGTTCGATCCTCAGCACCACATATAAATAATAAATGAATAAAATAAAGATCCATCAACAACTAAAAAAAATTAAAAAAAAAATTGAGCCACTCTGCTAACCAGCCATCACACTCTCACCCCAAGGGCTGGTTTCCTGCCAGCAATTTTATTCTCAGTTGCTTCCTTCCCTCCTCTCATCCTTTAACTTTGTTTCTTCTCCTCTTGCTCATCCAAACAGTTTAGCTCCTGTTGAAATTTTATCACCTGTCCCTTAGCCACTATCCCAACTCCACAGGTTCAGGCACAAACCAGAGCAAGCTCTGATTTTTATAGCTGTAGATCTCTCTCCTGTGCTTATTATATGATGATCTGTAATATCATTTATATTTCAAACTTTAAAAATGTAAAGAGCCCTTTTTTTTCAATTATGTAGAACACTTAAATATATGATGTTGTGGTTAGATGGGAAATAGAGATTTAAAAAAAGAGTTGGTGTTAATTTAAATATACTTATAAATACAAAGCTTTGATGGCATTTCTGTGGGTTGTTTCCCCTATTCAGTAGTTACTAATACTGAACATAGTCTTATGTGCTATTAGAGTATACTTTGTTTCTTTGCAATAGATATGTCAAGGTTAACAAAGATGGCAAGCTGCCTAAAATACTGGCATTGTCCCTGTTTGGTACTATTCCCTTCCATATTAGACATTGAACTCTAATCTGTGGAGGAAGGAATTATTTTAACCATATTCAGTACTTCTAGAACAGTGTTTCCTGAAGAGTGACCCACAAACTGGTTTTTTTCTTGCCTGTTTCTAACAAGGTAAGCAAAAGAACTGGAAGTGAGTGATTCAAAAAGGTTTATAGCAATTTGACTACGCCGAATCCAATTTTAAAAATTGAGCTTGCATTTTACATGTTTCTTTTGTCTTTTTTCCTATTTTATTTTACAAAATATCAATTCATCATAGATGAGGGTTTTTTTATAATAAGCGAACAAATCTCAACTTTCAATAATTCTCTAGCTTGTAAGGGAGATACATCGCTGTCAAATTCATTGCCTTGGTTTGTTTTCATAGGATGACAGATGTGGCATCCCCATGTAAGACTTGAGGAAATGACACAATGACAAAATTTCTTGCCCGAGGCTGCTGCATTACTGGGATTAGATCTTCTCCTTCTCATTCTGTAATCAGACTACAAGGCCTCATGGGCTTTTCCTGTTATGATATTTTAATTAGATTCAGAGAGAGAGAGTGGAATAAGAGAGAAAATTATGCATGAAGATAGAATTGCATTTTTCTACCCTTCAAAAGAAAGTGTAAATTGCATTTCCCCATATTATTTTGGCTTTAATACCATTTTCTAAAACTAAAGTACTTTGGAAGATATTGAGAAAAAAATTTAATGCAATGACTTCGCACTCTGAAAACCTCTTCCATGTGTTGAATGTTTTAAAAAGTTTTGGATAGCATGTAAATAGCAACCTCTAGGGACATTTGCAAGTGTCAGAGAGTCAGCCCTGGGAAGAGGTTTGGGTTTCTTTCCAGGCCAAGCTATGACCTAAGAGCCAACATAAACATTGGGAACATCTGAGTGGCTTCAACAATCCCTCTCTCTGGGTGCAGTCTCTGGAAGCTAGGAGTTCAGACACATAGGTCCAAAGGACTTGTGAAGCAAGAAGCACGGAGAGGGGCAGGAGATGGTAAAAAGAATGAGGCCAAGGAACAGAGGATTGAAAAAAATGGAGAATAGGACAGAGATCCTCTAAGCTCTGTGGGAGGGCCTGCCTGCACTAAAAAGAGCCAGGGATCAGGTGCACCTTTGCAGGAAGCATAAAATATTTCTTAGACTTGTCTAGTTAATTGAATAGCACTTTATGAAAAATGTTGCTTTATGTTTTTCTTTTTTAGTTACTCTTCTTCTGAGATAGAAAAAAAAGTTTTATTACAAGTTTATCATCCATAGTATATTGTGAATCTTTTATAAATTAACATGTTTTTGTTTTTTTTTTTTGGTACCAGGGATTGAACTCAGGGGCACTCGAACACTGAGCCACACCCCCAGCCCTATTTTGTGTTTTATGTAGAGACAGGGTCTCACTGAGTTGCTTAGCGCCCCGCCATTGCTGAGGCTGGCTTTGAACTCGTGATTCTCCTGTCTCAGCCTCCCTAAATGCTGGGATTATAGGCCTGCGCCACCACACCTGGCTATAAATTAACAAGTTAAATGTAATATAAATATCTTCTTTCCTGGAGGAAAAACATTCATGTGTAATTGTCTTTTTATATAATGGTATGATGTGTGTCATTTTCCCTGAAAAGTATGGTTTTCCCAGAAAAGTATGACCTAAAATGATCTGAAGGTGTAATTTCTAGAAGTGTTAATTTAAAGCACTTAAAAATAAGTTTAAAAATTGGTATATGGGGGGCATGGAGACAGTAAAGGTGGTGGAATATGATGATTATCATAGCCCTAACTTTATGTATGACTGCATATATGTTGTGATTCTATACAACTTAAAACTAGAGAATTGATATGTTATCCTCTATCTATATACAGTGAATCAAATTGCATTCTGTTATCATGTAAGCCTAAATAGAACAAATAAATAAATATGAAAAAAAAGTGAGATTGGAAATATAAAAAAAATTGTGTACAAATAAAATTGGTATACTTCCCAAATATTGACAACCACTTAGCCATTTGTCATACTGACCACTCTGACTCACATATTCCATCAGTGAGAATTTACTTAGCACCCACTGCAAGGTTCTATGTCCATTACAAAGTTACCAAAATGATGCCCTTTAATTGATCATTTGTTCACTCAACAACCTGCTTAAATACTTGCTGTGCTCTAAGTATGGTACCAGGAACTCAGGCCAGGTTCCCTTATATAAGACCCTAATAGACTCTTTAAGAAGGGAGATAATACCTAAGTTATAGTAAGGATTCAATGAGATAAATATCTAAAACTTCTAGCATAGCCTCCAAAACTGAAACTGCACACGGGCATTTCCCCCCAGGAAAGACGGTCTGCTTTTGAGATGTTTTTACAAATCTTTATGAAGAAAAGTAAGTCTTGCTTAATATAGAATGTCACTCCACTGATTCAAAGAAATAATCCAAGGGGGAAACACATTAAAATATTTTTTTCCACTGGAGTATCAATAGGGAATGCCTAATTAAGAAATTGCCAAAAGAAGGAAGAGTAAGAGTATTAAGGCAACAGTCATAAGAGAATTATAGAATAAATGTGGTTTTTAAAAAGATGTTAACGTTGTTTACAGTGTTGTCTTTGTGCATGTCAGCTATTCGTTAATCTTGACATTTCACCTGGAAAGCAAACCCTCATGTCAATGATTGATCTCAGCTATTCATTATTTCCGTGAACTCTTAGAAAGTTCAGGCTAGACATCAAAAGTAATTAGTAGTGCAGTAACTCAAATCTACAAAGATAAAGCCAGCACTTCCTCTCGGAAACGTGTACATACTTCTGTTTGCCCTTAAAGTCTCATGAATCTTTCAGCCAAAATTTTTTCATAAGTGGCCGGTGATTTGGACATAAGTTAAATTTTGATCAGATTTCCTTAATCAAACAGTGAATAGTTTTTGTATATGTCCTATGAATAGGAAGGAATCCAGAATTAGAAAATCAACTATAAAAAAAGAAAATTAACAGACTGATGACAATGGCTTTTCGATATTCCAGAGGAAAAATGCCTCCAATTCTGTTGTTCTTTCTTTACCTAGAATAATAACTGACATTTTTAACAATTTCCTTGCTTGACCGATGCTGTTATCTAGAGCCACTGGAAGAGATTGTTCTGTATTATATTTCCCCCGTGCTCGCCAATAGAACTTTGTGTGATGGTCAAAATGTTCTATCTCTGTGCTTTGTCCAATGTGGTTGCCAAGTATATGAAATGAAATTACCGAGCTAGTTCAACTGAGGAACTGAATTTTTAATGTATTTAGTTTTAGTTAACATAAATATAAACTTAGTCACTTGTGCCTGGTATCCACCATATTGAACGGTGCAGTTCAAGACTACATGTATTAATTCTCATGGGTTAAAATGTTTCCAAATAAATTGAAATAGATTTCAACTAGACAATATTAAGAAAGTTGGTAATTAGAAGTTCTGATTTGGCAAAAAGCTGATATCACAATATTCTATTAGGTTTGAAATTTCAAAAAAAAATCCTTATAATAAAATCAGATGTCTGAAAGTGTTTCCTCTTTCAATCTTGATACTATTTTGTCTTTTCTATTTTTTCTGCATTTTTTCAAGTTAGTTGCCACAACTGAAAGCATTTTTTTCATATATAAGAATTAGACCAACAGTTCCACTGTTTCTATGTTTTATGAGAAACAGGGAGAGAGTAAACGCCAAGGCCCAACCTGGAGCCTGCCTTAGATGGTTCTTTGGCAGTTGTGTGGCCGCTTAAGACCACAGTGGGAGGGGCCAAAAGATGATGTCATTGAATTCCTTAGGAAATTACAAAACAGCATAGTGGCTGACCATGAACCCTGGAACTTCCTAAGTTCACTACCTCCTCAACAGCTCCCTCGCTGCACATTCTAAGCATGGATTTATAGTACCTGTGTCATCCATCCACACGTTCCCATCTCTTCTATACCCTTCTGAAATGTATTGAAATTCGACCTTTGGTTTTTTGGGGGATTGGCTTATTTCGCTTAGCATGATATTCTCCAACTCCATCCATTTACCTGCAAATGCCATAATTTTATTCTCTTTTAATGCTGAGTAATATTCCATTATGTATATATGCCACAATTTCTTTATCCACTCAGCTATTGAAGGGCATCTAGGTTGTTCCCACAGTTTAGCTATTGTGAATTGAGCTGCTATAAACATTGAAGTGGCTATGTCACTGTAGTATGCTGTTTTTAAGTCTTTTGGGTATAGACTGAGGAGTGGGGTAGCTGAGGAATCTCCATAATGCTTTCCAGATCAGTTGCATCAATTTGCAGTCCAACCAGCAATGTAAGAGTGTGCCTTTCCCCCCACATCCTCGCCAGCACTTATTGTTGTTTGTATTCTTTTTTTTTTTGGTACTGGGGATTGAACTCAGGGGCACTCAACCACTGAGCCACATCCCCAGCCCTATTTTGTGTTTTATGTAGAGACAGGGTCTCACTGAGTTGCTTAGTGCCTCGCCATTGCTGAGACTGGCTTTTGTTGTTTGTATTCTTGATAACTGCCATACGACTGGAGGTGAAATGAAATATTAGAGTAGTTTTGATTTGCATTTCTCTAATTGCTTGAGAAGTTGAACACTTTTTCTTATGTTTGTTGACTGATTGTATATCTTCTTCTGAGAAATGTCTGTTCAGCTCCTTAGCCCATTTATTGACTGGGTTGTTTGTTTTTTTGTGTGTGTGTTAAGTTTTTTGAGTTCTTTATATATCCTGGAGATTAGTGCTCTGTCTGACGTGTGTGTGACAAAAATTTGCTCCCAAAATACAGGCTTTCTCTTCACCTCATTGATTGTTTCTTTTGCTGAGAAACTTTTTAGTTTGAATCCATCCCATTTATTGATTCTTGATTTTATTTTTTGCATTTTAGGAGTCTTGTTATGGAAGTCGGGGCCTAATCTGATGTGATGAAGGTTTGCCCTACTTTTTCTTCTATTAGGCACAGGGTCTCTGGTCTGATTCCTTGGTCCTTGATCCACTTTGAGTTGAATTTTGTGCATGGGGAGAGATAGGGGTTTAGTTTCATTTTGCTGCATATGGATTTCCAGTTTTCCTGGCACCATTTGTTGAAGAGGCTGTCTTTTCTCCAATGTACATGTTTGGCACCTTTGTCTAGTATGAGAAAACGGTATTTATGTGGGTTTGTCTCTGTGTTTTCTATTCTGTGCCATTGGTCTACTTGTCTATTTTGGTGCCAATAACATGCTGTTTTTGTTACTATAGCTTTGTAGTATAGTTTAAGGCCTGGTATTGTAATGCGTCCTGCTTCACTCTTTTTGCTAAGGATTGCTTTGGCATTCCGGTCTCTTATTTTTCTAAATTAATTTCATGATTGCCTTTTCTGTTTCTATAAGGAATGACATTGAGATTTTATTTGGAATCATATTGAATCTGTATAGCACTTTGGGTAGTATGGCCATTTTGACAATATTGATTCTACCTATCCAAGAGCATGGGAGATCTTTCCATCTTTTAAGATCTTCTTTAATTTCTTTCTTTAGTGTTCTGTAGTTTTCATTGTAGAGGTCTTTCACCTCTCTTGTTAGGGTAGTTTTCCTAATTTCTCTTTCAGAGGATTCATCACTGATATATAGAAATGCATTTGATTTATAAGTATTGATTTTATATGCTGCACTTTGCTGAATTCATTTACTAATTCTAGAAGTTTTCTGGTAGAATATTTTGGATCCTCTAAGTATAGTATCATGTCATCAGCAAATAATGATAGTTTTAGTTCTTCTTTTCCTATTTGTATCCCTTTAATTTCTTTCATCTAATTGCCCCTGGATAGAGTTTCAAGGACTATGTTGAAGAAAAGTGGGGAAAGAAGGCATCCCTGTCTTGTTCTCATGTTTAGAAGGAATCCTTCCAATTTTTCTCCATTTAGGATGATGTTGGCCTTGGGTTTAGCATAGATAGCTTTTACAATGTTGAGGCATGTTCCTACTATCCCTAGTTTTTATAGTGTTTTGAACATAAAAGGGTGCTGTATTTTGACAAATGCTTTCTCTGCATTAATTGATAAAATCATATGATTCTTATCTTTAAGTCTATTGATGTGATGGATTACATTAATTGATTTCTGTATGTTGAACCAACCTTGTATCCCTGGATCGAACCCCACTTGATCATGATGCACTACTTTTTAAATACATTTTTGTATGTGATTTGCCAGAATTTTATTGAGAATCTTTGCATTTATGTTCATCAGGGATATTGGTCTGAAATTTTCTTTCTTTGATGTGTCTCTGTCTGGTTTTGGTCTCAGAGTGATACTAACCTTGTAGAATGAGTTTGGAAGGGTTCCCTCCTTTTCTATTTTATGGAATAATTTGAGGAGTATTGGTATTAATTCTTCTTTGTAGGTCTTGTAGAACTTGGCTGAGAATCTGTCTGGTCCTGGGCTTATCTTGGTTGGTAGGCTTTTGATGGCATCTTCTATTTCCTTGCTTGAAATTGATCTATTTAAGTTGTGTATGACCTCCTTGTTCAGTTTGGGTAGGTCATATGCCTCTAGAAAGTTGTTGGAGTCTTCAAGGTTTTCTCTTTTACTGGCGTATACATTTTCAAAATAGCTTCTAATTATCCTCTGTTTTTCAGTTGTGTCTGTTGCGATATTTCCTTTTTCATCATGAATTTTAGTAATTTGAGTTTTCTTTGTCCTTCTTTTCATTAGAGTGGCTAAAGGTTTGTTAATTTTATTTTTTCAAAGAACCAGCTTTTTGTTTTGTCAATTTTTTGAATTGTTTCTTTTCTTTCAATTTTATTGAGTTCAGCCATGATTTTAATTATTTCCTGTCTTCTACTTCTTTTGGTGTTGGTTTGTTCCTCTTTTTCTAGGGCTTTGAGACATAGTGTCAAGTCATGTATTTGCTGACTTTTTCTTCTTTTAATGAATGAGCTTATTCTTCTCAGCAAAAGAAATAATCAATGAAGTGAACAGAGAGCTGACATTCTGGGAACAAATCTTTGCCACACACACATCTGATAGAGCACTAATCTCCAGGACATATAAAGAACTCAAAAAACTTAACACCAAAAAAACTAACAACCCAATCAATAAATGGGCCAAAGAGCTGAACACAAACTTCACAGAAGAAGATATACAATCCATCAACAGACATATGAAAAAATGTTCAACATCTCTAGCAACCAGAGAAATGCAAATCAAAACTACCCTAAGATTCCATCTCACGCCAGTCAGAATGGCAATTATCAAGAATACAAACAACAATAAGTGTTGGCGAGGTTGTGGGGGAAAAAGGCACTCTCATACATTGCTGGTGGAACTGCAAATTGGTACAACCAATCTGGAAAGCAGTATGGAGATTCCTTAGAAAACTTGGAATGGAACCACCATTTGAGCCTGCCATTTCACTCCTAGGTCTATACCCAAAAGACTTAAAAACAGCGTACTACAGTGCTGCAGCCACTTCAATGTTTCAATAGCTCAATTCACAATAGCTAAACTGTGGAACCAACCTAGATGCCCTTCGATAGATGAATGGATAAAGAAGCTGTGGTATATATACACAATGGAATATTACTCAGCAATAAGAGAGAATAAAATTATGGCATTTGCAAGTAAATGGATGGAGTTGGAGAATATCATGCTAAGTGAAGTAAGCCAATCTCAGAAAACCAAATGCCGAATGTACTCGTTGATAAGTGGATGCTGATCCATAATGTGGGGAAGGACATGGGAACAATGGTGGGTCTCTGTTCACAGGGGTGTAAGGGGGGAGGGGGCATGGGGACAGCAAGGGTGGTGGAATATAATGGTCATAATAACCCTAACTTTATGTATGACTGTATATATGTTGTGATTCTATACAACCTACAACTAGAGAATTGATATGTTATCCTCTATGTACAATGAATCAATTCACACTGTTAACATTTAAGCCTAAATAAAACAAAACAAAAAAGAAAAAGAAAAAAATAAAATAATTATAAAAGGAGCAAAGCAGACATAAGCAGGAGAAAATAAGATCTTAGGCACAAATTAAGAAATATAAAAAAAAAAAAATGAATGAGCTTAATGCAATGATCTTTCCTCTTAGCAATGCCTTCATAGTGTCCCAGAGATTTTGATATGTTGTATTGGAATTCTCATTTACCTCTAAGAATTTTTTTATCGCCTCCCTGATGTCTTCTGTTATACATGTGTCATTCAATACTGTATTATTTAGTCACCAGGTGTTGGAGTAGTTTCTATTTTTTATTTTATCACTGATTTCTAATTCCATTCCATTATGGTCAGATAGAATGCAGAGTAGTATCTCTATTTATTTTTTTTTTGTATTTGCTAACATATGATCTATTGGCATAACATATGATCTATTTTGGAGAAATACCCATGTGCTGCTGAGAAAAAAGTGTATTTATTCATTGATGGAGCAAATATTCTATATATGTCTGTCAAGTCTAAATTATTGTTTCATTGAGTTCTTTGGTTTCTTTGTTTAAGTTTTGTTTGGAAGATCTATCCAGTAGTGAGAGAGTTGTGTTAAAGTCACCCAGTATTATTATGTTGTGGTCTATTTGATTCTTGAAGTTGATAAGGGTTGGTTTGTTATACATAGATGCCCCACTGTTTGGGGCATAGATATTTAGAATTGTTTTGTCTTATTGATGTACGGTTCCTTTAAGCAGTATGAAATATCCTCCTTTGTCCCTTTTCACTAACTTTGGTGTGAAGTCCACTTTATCTGAATGAGGATGGAAACTCCTGCTTGTTTATGCAGTCCATGTAAGTGATACATTTTTTTTCCCACCCTTTCACTATCAGTCTGTGGATGTCTTTTCCTGTGAGCTGAGTCTCTTGAAGGCAGCATATTGTTGGGCCTTTTTTCAAATCCAATCTGTCAGTCGGTCTTTTAATTGATGAGTTTAGGCCATTCACATTCAAAGTTATTATTGAAATATGATTTGTAATCCCGGTCATTTTGGTTTATTTTTCATTTTTAACTTGACTTGGTTTCTCCTTTGTTTTTTTTTTTTTTTTTTTTTTTTTAAATATTTTTTTAGTTGTAGATGGACACAATGTCTTTATTGTATTGCTTTGTATGTGGTGCTAAGGATCGAACCCAGGGCCACACGCATGCGAGGCAAGCGCTCTACCGCTGAGCTACAATCCCAGCCCCGGTTTCTCCTTTGATTGGCCTTTCCTTTAGTGTAGTTCCTCTCTTTGTATATTTTCATTGTTGGTTATCACTTCCTCCATATATTTTGCTGAGTATACTCTTTAGTGCATGCTTTCTTGCTGTAAATTCTTTTGTTTATCATAGAATTTTTTTTTTCATCATCAAAGCTGAAGCTTAATTTTGCTGGATATAAGATTCTTGGTTGGCATCCATTTTCTTTCAGAGCTCGGTCCATGATCTCCTAGCTTTTAGGGTCTGGGTTGAAAAATCTGCTGAGATCTGAATTGGTCTCCCCCTATATGGTCTCCCCCTATCTGATTCCTTGCTCTTGAGGCCTTTAAAATTCTATCCTTATTCTGTATGCTAGGCATTTTCATTATAATGTGCCTTGGTGTAGATCTGTTATAATTTTGTACATTTGGTGTCCTGTAAGTCTCTTGTATTTGATTTTCCAATTCATTTTTCATGTTTGGGAAATTTTCTGATATTATTTCATTGAAGAGATTGTGCATTTCTTTGGTCTGAAATTCTGTGCCTTCCTCTATCCTGATAAATCTTAGGTTTGATCTTCTAATGTTATCTCATAGTTCTTGGATGTTCTGTTCATAGTTTCTTACCATCTTCACTGTGTGGCCAACTTTATTTTCAAGATTGTTTATTTGGTCTTCATTACCTAAGGTTCTGTCTTCCAAGTGATCTAGTCTGTTGGTGATGCTTTCTATTGAAATTTATTTTTTAATTTTTTTTAGTTGTTGATGCACCTTTATTTATTTACATGCAGTGCTGAGAATCAACCCAGGGCCTCACACATGCTAGGCAAGTGCTCTACCACAGAGCTACGACTCCAGCCCCTCTATTGAATTCTTTTTAAAACTTTTTTTAGTTGTAGATGGATGCAATATCTTTATTTTATTGATTTTTATGTGGTGCTGAGGATCAAACCCAGTGACTTACATATGCGAGGCAAGCGCTCTACCACTGAGCCTCAGCCCCAGCCCCCCCTCTATTGAATTTTTAATTTGGTTTATTGTTTCCTTCATTTCAAGGATTTCTCCTTTTTTTCCCCCAGAATCTCTGTCTCTTGATTAAAGTGTTCAATTTTTGTCTGTATTTACTCACTTAAGTCATTCTTTAATTTGCAGATCATTTCAATTGTGTACATTATGAACTCTTTCTCTGACATTTCATCAACTGCACTGTCAATGGATTCTATTATTGTAGTATATTCATTTGCTTGGGGCACTTTCTTCCCTTGTTTTTTCATGTTGCCTATGTGTCTTCCTTTCTTATAGTGCAGATCTGAGGTATTGCAGTTTCTACCCTATAATCTTGCAGATCATCTGTACCACACCTTGGTCTCTGCTTCCAGCCCCCAGTAGGTGTCCCAGATGGACACTACCGCAACTAAAGATGGTAGTGGCAGTAGCAGAGATAACTCAAGATAGCAGTGGGGGTGGCTCAAGATGGATGCAACCACTTTCAGACATGGGGCTGAAAAGGGGGGATTTAAAATGGCTTTGGACTTCCTTTTCGGAGATACAGAGCTGTAGCATGCTGTGCTGTGGCAGGCAGCTGCCTCCAGGCCCTGTCTGTTGTCCCAAGGTAGAGGCTACAACATGGGGAGGGCTATGGTGATGGCTGCAGTGTCCCAAGATTTATTCAGGTGGGGAGTGATAGCACGGACCTCCACTCTGCACAGGGGTGGTCCTGGGCCTGGGCTCTCACACAGGTAGGTCCATGGGGGCATTCCTGGGCCTCACCTAGGCCTGGGCTCCTGGAGGGGTCCCAGAGGCAGTCCTGGACCTGGGCCTGGGCTCCGCAGGTCTGCAGAGGCAGTCTGGGTCTTTTAACTATAGGTGCATGTGTTAGATCCAAGGGTCTCAGTTAAGAATTTTGAATGGAAGCATATAACCAAATTAATCAACGTAATAATTGCCTTCACATATTTTTCATTCCAACTGGGTTTGAGATTTACTGTCATTGTGGGAAAGAATAGTGGTGCTCTCGTTCTCTGCACCTGAGAAATCGAAGCCCATCTTTCCTATTATATTTCCCTGATGTAAGGCTGTGAATTTCCTTGAATGATAAATAGCTTCATTGAATTTTCACTTTCTACTCAGTTTCTTTGTAAGTTAGAGGAAGAATAATAATCAAGAGGAAAAAATAAGAATTTTATATACAGAAAGTAATGACTGTGCATTGAAGACCGTGCAGTTTTGAGCTGGAAGCATCTGTCTTCAGCCATACTTCACTTCTACCACCTGGTGATTGGTGCTCTCTACAGAACTAAATACTGTCTTACCCCTCTGGGCCAGGGTCTCTGCTATAAACTGAAGGCTATTTCTTTCTCACAGCATGATGGTATTCTCTGAAGATAGGGTATATATTTATATATATGAATAAGCATGAAACACCTTTAGAGTACTTGTAATAATGATGACTTAGAGAGGGAAATGTTCATCAAAATTTTAGGACATTCACCAAAATGTTCACTGTGGCTATTACTGGGTAGAGTGAGGAAATGGAATTTGTATTTTCTTCTTTTTGCTTGTCTACATTTTCTACATTGATTGTTTATTTTCTGACATGTACTGTATTCATGTACTGTGGTATGGTTTGGATCTGCTTGGTGCAGCAGTGTTCAGAGGTGGGGCTTTGGGGGAAGTGATCATATCATGAGTGTTAGAATTTGGATATGGTGTTCCCCAAAATCTGCTGTGTTAATGCAAGAATGCTCAGAGGTGGAATCATTGGATGGTGAGAGCTATAACCTAATCGGTCCATCCTAGTTTAAATGGATTGACTTGGTGATATCTGTAGGCAGGTGAGGCATGTCTGAAGAAGGTGGGTTGCTGGGGGCATTCTCTAGAAGGGTTCATTTTCCTTGCAGCCCCTTCCCCTTCCTCTTCTCTTTCTGTCTTTCCTGGATGCCCTGAATGCAGCAGTACTCCTCCACCACACCCTTCCACTATGATGTACTGCCTCACCTTGGGCCCAAAGAAATGGGGTCAGCACACCATGAACTAAACCTCTGAACCGTGGTGCTGGGAAAACTGGAAATCCATATGTAGTAAAATGAAATTTAACTCCTATCTCTCACCCTGCACAAAACTCAAAGTTCATCAAGGACCTAGGCATTAGACCAGAGACCCTGCACCTGTTAGAAGAAAACGTAAGCCCAACACTCCAACGTGTCAGCTTAGGAACCAACTTCCTTAACAAGATTGCTAAAGTGCAAGAAGTAAAATAAAAAATCAGTCAATGGGATGGTGTCAAATAAAAAAAGCTTCTTCCCAGCAAAGGAAACAATCAAGACTTTGGAGAGCCTACAGAATGGGAGAAAATCTTTTCCACCTGAACTTCAAATAAGGCATTAATTTCCAGGATATATGAAGAACTCAAAAAGCTGAACACCAAAAACAAAATACTTAATCAGTAAATGGGCAAAGGAACTAAACAGACACTTCTCAAAAGAAGAAATACAAACGGTCAACAAATATATTTTTAAAAAATGCTCAACATCTGTAGCAATTAGAGAAATACCAATTAAAAGTATACTGATATTTCACCTCAATCCAGTCAGAATGGCAAATATCAAGAATACAAGTAGCAATAAATGTTGGTGAGGATGTGGGGAAAATGTACACTTATACGTTGTTTGTAGGACTGCAAATTAGTGCAACCACACTGGAAAGCAGTGTGGAGATTCCTCAGAAAATTAGAAATGGTACCATCATTTGACCTAGTTATATCACTCTTTGGTATATATCCAAAGGAGTTAAAATCAGCATACTATAGTGACATACCTACATCAATGTTTATAGCAGCATGATTTATAATAGCTAAGCTATAGAACCAACATAGATGCCTATCAACAGATGAATGGATAAAGAAATTGTGGTGTGTGTGTGTATAATATTACTCAGCCATAAAGAAGAATGACATTATGACATTCGCAGGTAAACGGACAGATCTAAAGATTATCATGCTAAGTGAAATTAGCCAATGCAAAAAAAAAACCACAAAGGTCGAATGTTCTCTCTGATATGCGGATGCTAACTCATAATAAGGGGGAAGTGGGCAGGGAATAGAAGTTCACTGGATTATACAAAGGGGAATGAAGGAAGGGAGGGGAGATAGGAATAGGAATGACAGTGAAATGAATCTGACATAACTTTCCTATGTACATATATGAATATACCACAGTGAATCTCACCATGATGTACATCCACAAGACTGGGGTCCTAATTAGAATCAGATATACTCCATATTTGTATAAATATGTCAAAATAGACTCTACTGTCATGTATAACTAAAAAGAACAAATAAAAATTTAAAAATAAATAAACCTCTAAGCCATGAGCCAAAATAAACTTTTCCTCCTCTAAGTGGTTTATGTCAGGTATTTTGGTCACAGAAGCACAAAGCTGACTAAAACAGTAAAACAGTGAGGGTGCTGACCTTATCACTTGATTAATTTATTCAAATTTGTACCTAAATGGGGTATTAGGAGCTAGGGCCTGTTGGAGAAAGTAGGACACCAGGGCATACTTTTGGGGGATATACCCTGTCCCCAACCTCTTCACTCTCTGGTTCTTTCTCAACTTCCTGGCTATAAGAAGTTGAGAAACTTTGCTTTGCTACACCCTCTGATGATGGTCTGCACCACCCCAAGCCCAAAGCAATGGTGCTGGTTGACCTTGGACTGAAAGTCCTGAAACTGTGAGCCAAAATAAATCTTTTCTCCTTTCAGCTGATTTTCTCAGGCACTCCTTCACAGTGACAAAAATCTGACTAACATATACTGTATGATGACATTTCGGTCAACAATGGACTATATAGAAGACGATGGTCCCATGAGAGTATATCACTTAGTGACACTGAAGCTCTCTCTCCATTGGTGTGAATACACTGTATGATGTTCATACAATGATGAAATCACAATGTGTCCTTCTCTCTAAGGGAAACATGCATGCAGTACATGAAAGCTTTTGTCTCAAAGGCAGATGGTCTCATGTGATGACGGTTTTGCTACTGAAATAACTCCCCACAGCACTATTTAGTTTTAGACAATCCCAGCTTATAGCTCTTCCTCTGAGAAACTTTCCTCTCCCGGGGCAGAGAAACTGTAATGCTGCTTGATTACTCCAGCTTTTGGAGCATTGGTGTTTTGTTTTGGTTTGTTTTTGTTTGTTTGGCAGTTCCATTGGCCATTTATACTTTCTGAGCATTCTATATGCTGAATTCTGAGAAAATACAACAAGATGTACGTGCAACAATATTAAAGTGGGGATTCCCTTCAAGAAAGTGCTCATTTTAAAATTCTGAGCGTTTATGAATCAACTCATTGAAACAAATATGTTGAAGGACTGCTGTGTGCAAAGTGATGTGGTGGGTATAGCACACATCTCAAAAGATAGTCATGTAGGACCAACACTTGCTTCCAGGTCAGGTTGAAAAGAAAAGGCTTAAATGTGCAAAGATAATGTTTTAAATTTTTTTTTTGTTGTAGATGGACAGCATGTCTTTATTTTATTTTTATGTGGTGCTGAGGATTGAACCCAGTGCCTCACATGTGCTAGGCAGGTACACTGCTGCTGAGCTACAGCCTCAGCCCTGCAAAGATAATTTTTAAAAAGAGAGATACATGAAAGTGTAGTACAACTATCCAAAAGTTGTCACAAAGCTATACATGCACACCGAAGAAAGAGACCACTGTGGTCCTGAGAGGACTAGCAGTACTGCATGGAACTGGATGCACTGGGACTGAAGTGGAAGCCACGAGGTATCTTAAAGTCTAGAATGTGACTTTCTGCCACGTTCCATTAGTCAAAGCACATCTTAAGGACAACCCAGGTTCAAGGGCAGGGAAAGAGCCTCCTCCTATTGATGGGAGGAAGAATGGTAAAGAAACATTGCAAAAAGGAGTGGTCACAGGTCACAGGGTTACAATTCACTGAACCCAAGGTGCTTTTGCCCCAGAGCTACATCCCCAGTCCTTTCTATTTTTTATTTTGGGACAAGTTCTAAGTTGCCGAAGCTGCCCTGAAACTTGTGTGATCCTCCTGTCTCAGCCTCCAGACTTGCCAGGATTACAGATTACCACGCCCAGCTTTGAGGGCCATTTTTTACCAGCCTAACATGCTGGTTGTGATCCAAGCTCTCTAAACTTACTTCTTTTGGGCGTGTGGCCCACACAAGGTATTGAACCTAGGGGTGTTTAACCACTGAGCCACATCTCCAGGTTTTTATATTTTTTATTTTGAGACAGGGTCTTGCTAAATTGCTTAGGGCCTGGCTAAAATGGCTGAGACTGGCTTAGAATTTGCAATCCTTCTGCCCCAGCCTCCCAAACTGCTGGGATTACAGGCATGTGTCACCACACCAGGCTCTGGACTTACTTCTTGATATCAAGGAGAGCTTTGGGAAATGTTTTTCTCTCATGTAAAATTTTTTTCCATCATGTTGATGACAAAATGTAGCTTAATATTTTCATCCATGCTTAACATGGAAAAATAACACATGTATAAATGAATAGGCTTTCTGATTTACATAGAATTATTGTTAACTGATGACCCATGATAATCAAGCTGCTAATATTAGTGCAATCCTTCATGGTGATCATCTGGTAAAATTTTGGTATCATTGACAGTCAAAGCCCTAGGCTGTGGGATGGGAGAGCAAGTGCTTTGGAATGAGACTGGCATGGTTTAGATTTCTGGCTTCACCACATATTATTTCTATGACTCTTTCAGCCTTTGTGTCTTAATATGTAAAATGGGATAAGTAGTACTTCCCCTGCAGACTTGTTTGTTGTTATTGTTTGTTTCTCCATACTGAGATAATTTCGGTTTAATTTAGCTTTTAAAAACTGGTACTAGCCAGGTGCAGTGGTACACCCCTATAATCCCAGGGGCTCAGGAGACAGAAGCAGAGGGATCAAAAATTCAGAGCCAGCTTCAGTTGCAGAGCCAGCTCAGCAACTTAGGCCCTAAGCAACTCAGTGAGACCTTGTCTCAAAATAAAAAAATCAAAAGGGCTGGGGATGTGGCTCAGTGGTTAAGTGCCCCTGGGTTCAATTCCCAGTAACAAAAACAAAAACAAAAGACCAAAAAACTGGTACTACTATTCAGAGATTAAATCTGACCTAATTTAGCATAGCACAATGTATTTTGGTTTTGATCCTTCATATCAGCCTGTCCTTGGCCCATACTTTTTACCTAATTATGCATGGTTACATATTCTACTTTGAGTTGGCATTTCTAGAACATAAATCCTCTTTCTGAGCTGCTTTTTTTGATAGAATGAGGTTTTTCAAGCCTAGACAGAACGGGTTTCTCTCCAGGCAGGGAGGAAGGAAGTCAGTGTGGACAGGATAGACTGTCCCTCTTAGTGAGGTAGTCAGTTCAGTTCAGTAGGTGCTTTATCCCTCTGAGAAGTTCATGCTTCATTACAAAAGCCTTAATCATGAAACTAGGACACTGTAAAAGACCTATGATCAATAATGATAAAATAGTTATAATAATGACTACTATTTATTGAATGCTTAATATGTGCCGAGGCCTATGTTAAGTGCTTTATATGCATTATCTCATTTATCTTGAGAACAACTCTATGAGATAGGTTCTATTATTATCCCCATTTTAAAAACCTAAAGTGACATGTCAATTTATTTATGAAAGTATTACACTACTATTACTACTACTACTGCTACTACTGCTACTACAGAAATTTACAAAATACACACAGGCAAAAATAAGAACATGAAAAACACCATATTCTTTTTTTTTTTAAATATTTATTTTTTTAGTTGTATGTTGACAGAATATCTTTATTTTATTTTTATGTGGTGCTGAGGATCGAACCCAGTGCCTCACGCGTGCTAGGCAAGCACACTACCACTGCGCCATAACCCCAGCCCCACACCATATTCTTATCATTAGAGACTATTGACATCTTATTATATGGCCCTCTGAAATTTAGAGAACTTTTTTTACTTCTGACCAAATTTTTTAGACAAAAACTTTAAAAGAAATTATTTTTGGATTTTACTTGTTTTTCTGTTTGTTTGTTTGTTTTTGTGATACTAGGGATTGAACCCAGAGGCACTGTACCACTAAGCTACATCTCCACCTCTTTTTATTTATTTTTATTTTGTATTTTGTATTTTGAGACAGGATCTTACTAAGTTGACTAGGCTGATCTCAATCTTGAGATCCTCCTGCTTCAGCCTCCCAAGCTGCTAGGATTACAGGAGTATGAGTGCCCAGTACAAAGTCTTATTTTAGGAAATATAATGTGCACCCTGTACCCAAAGGCAAGTCTGTACACTTTGTTTTCATTTCTGCTTTAGTAATTAAAATCATCCCTAAATCTTACATGAATCCAGCTAAATGTCAGGCAGGTTGTATACAGGGTAGGAACAAAAAAGATAAGTATATAAAAACATTAAAAAAATACCCACCTTATTTTGGTATATCCATTAGCTATTGCTGAGGAACAATCACAAAATCTCAGCTAAATAATTAGCCTTGATAGGTGTGACGACTAAGAATTTATTCTTGAGCACACATATTGGGGGCAGCTGGAGTGGCTCTTCTCAGGCTCTGAGTCTGCAGGTTGGCCAGGGTGGCTTATTTTGCAACCCAAAGTAGAGAAGTTATAATTACCCTAGTGTATTCTTCTCATGTAGATGTGGATGGATGTAGATGGCAGAAGCAAGAGGGAGCAAGCCCAACTGTACAGATGTAGGTCCAGTGACTTCCCAGGGGACAGACCAGTTCCTTGTCAAGCCTGAAGTTTAGAGATGGGGAAGGACATACCTGCCATAAGTGTCCTTGCCTCTAAGGTTAAAGCAAAGATATAGATGTGCAACATTCATGGACAAATGGAAAATTCCAATTAATATGAATTCTATACTCACTTCCATGTATATATTTATTCATCTACCCATCCATCTAATTTACAAATACATATAAATATATGAGAGAAAGCAAAAGATGTAACTGTGTATTAAGATGCTTTGTGAAACATGAAAATGGGATGTCATATGGAAGCAGACTGATCAGCTAAAACGTTAGGATCAGCTAAAACGTTTAGAGACTTGACCTTAAGTGAAAACACAATAAAGTGTAAGTATAGAAGTATTGTAGGGGAGAGATCCCCTCAACCCCTGTGTTAGTCAGATTTCCTTTGCTGTGACTAAATGCCTGAGAAAATAAGTGTAAAGGGAAGAAAGGTTTATTTGGCTTATGGTTTCAGAGGCTTTAGTTCATGGTCATTTGGTTCCATTTTGAGAGGCCTGTGATGAGGCAGAATATCACGGAGGAATGTGTGCTGGAGCAAAGCAACTCAGCTCATGACAACCAAGAAGCAAAGAGAGATACAGGAAAGAGTATCCCCTTCAAGGGTCCACCCTCAGTGACCCAACTTCTTCCCACTTGGCTCCACCTCTTAAAGTTTCTGCCACTTTCAAAAGCATCACAAACTGGCAAGCAAGCCTTTTTTACTTTTTTTTTTCTCTTAATATGAGACCCTATAAACTGGTTATAGTTTTCTAGTCCAGCCAAAAACCCCACCACCTCCACACATTTGCCTTAGATCCACCTACTACACACATTTATGTTACATTTTATCCTGGAAGGTATCTGGAGTTTGGCTCCTGCTCTAAGTCCAGGCTTGTCAATAGCTGCTAGGAAGGTAGAAAATAAATACTCCAAGAATATCAGGAAACACCAGAGGTAGTTGAGCACTGAATCAAGAAAATGAAGATTAAATAACATTTTAAAGAAAAACTGAAATTATCTGGGGTCCAGAAAGCTGAAAATTTAGCTTATTTAAAATCTCTGTTGTTCTTTTATAACTTGAGAAGATTATGGACTCTGCCAAGAGTTGAAACAATGTTTTTTCTATGTCCTGAAACTCTATCTTGTGGAGAGATCACAGTGCTACACTGTACAGGTGTAAAGAAAAAATTATAAGCTCTTCAATTTCAAAAGAAAGAGAAGGGAGTGGAGACAGGAAGAAAGAGAACAAAGGATTAAAATGCCTCACCCTGCCAAATAACAATGGAGTTTTTGTCTAGAATAACCCCAGTGAAACAGATTTTTTAAATATATACTATCACTTTTCTGGAAGCATTGAGAAAGTTGAAAATAGGTCTACTATGTGCAAATATATTTAAGAAACACTTTTTTTCCCCCCATTGACCACTTTCGCCAGCTCAGATGTCTCTCCTGACATGCTTTTTTCTGTTCAACCCCCTCTGCAGAAATGACTTGCTGATGGTCTGCCGCCAGTTAAATATGGAGGAGTCCGTGGCCGAGATCATGAACCAACTGGGTGCAGACGCAAACGGGAAGATCTCCTTTCAGGATTTTACACGGTGTCGCATGCAACTCGTTCGAGAAATTAGGAAGGAAGAAGTAGACCTTTCTGTAAAATCAGACAATTCCTGTAAAAAGAAGAAGCTGAGGGACAGAATTGCTTCCTGGCCCACAAGCAGTGACAACAGTTTGGGTAGGTACAACCAGGTGGCATGTGACAGTGACCTGCCAGCCCCACTCTGTGATCTCTCTAATGAGTGATCTCCCCAGCCTCCTACCCACTGATCCTGACCTGCCCTCTGGCCACACTTTCCCTGGGCAAATGTTTCTTCAGTTCTACCCAATGGCTTCACAATTCGTGGATTTATTTCAGTTCTTACATTTTCCGAGTGTAATAACGCATTCAAGTAGTTGTGGAAAAGATGGGGAAATGGGTAGGAAAAGTGGCAACTACATCAGCACATCTTAGGAATTATTGGGGAACTTCCTCACCACTTAATACAGAGGTTTTTAAAGGTCATTTCTTTTTTATTTAATGTTAAACACCTTTTTCTCTACAGATCCTTTTTCTGTTCATAGGTGTTACTGTGTCTTTCTGGTACAAGATAAGCAATTGGAGAGAGAGTCCTAATATTGTTGATAATAATTGAGACTGGCAGACAGGAAGACAAGGTATCCTGCACATATTTTTGAGTACTCAACTATATGTATTTTTTATGATGTTTGAAATTTTACATCATAAAAAGAAAAGAAGCATCTTAAAGAGTAGCCTGAACAAAGGGATAGAAGAGTATCTGAATTTTCTATCTATACTTCAGGGATTTTTTCTTTTTCCCCTTGAAATTGTCTCTTGGATCTCCTTTTCTTGTTTCTTTAAGGATAATTTCTGGTTCTTTCATTTACTGTTAACATGACACTAGGCAACTTACCCTACCTCTGTGTCTCAGTTTTCTTGAGTGGAGAATGGGGGCAATTATTGTCATTTGGAGGAATGGAGGAGTTAATATACATATGCAGATCTAGGTAAAGCTCCATGTTAGTTGTTTTAATATGTATACTGTATACTGCATAGACTACTTTTATGTATACACTAACTAGCATGAATAATTAATGTACACACACACATACACACCCCAAGCATGCTCCTAACAGTGGAATCATTTGGAGCATTATTACTGAGTAATTGAAACAATAAAAATGTCCTTGCTACCTTAATGGATTCCACTTTGGCAGTCTATGAGATGACTGGTAATGCATGTGCTTCCAGAATTTGAAGAAATATTTAATTTTGAAATAACTTTTTCTGAGTATTAAAGTAATATATGTTAGTTATAGGAAAATAAGGGGAAAAGGCAAGGAGAAGAAAATAAAAAGTCCTCGTTAATCTCCACCTTACAGAAATAATAACTACAGCTTATGTTTGGCATATTTGCTTTTGAGGTCTCTCTGGCATGAGCTCTCACCCTCACTCTTGTCTGTCCTCCCTGTGTGTATATGATTTTTTAAAATAGTTTTTTTCTTTTTATCTCTTTCTTTTCCTTTTTTATTTATTTGTTATTCCTGGGTTGATTCTTGGTTTTTTTTAGTGAAAAGATTGAACCTAGGGCCTCTTATGTGCTAAGCATATGTTCTACCATTGAGCCAAAGCTCCAGTCCTGTTCATTTGTTGTTTTTTTATAACTAATTTCTTCTATATGGTTTTGTATCTTGCAATTTTTCCTTTGCATTTTCTTTATGCTTTTATATAGTATGAAAGCATGATTTATAATGGTTGCATGACATAAAATGGACACTTCCTAAATATTTATTAAATGAGGAGTGAATGGAATTCTTTCTGCCTAGCTGTATTTTCTAATGTTTCTGCCAAGAATGTGAATTGCTTATATAAATACATAAGCATATGAACATATATATTTAACAAGTTAGGTGAACTGTGGAACATCCCAAGAATTGACAGTCGTTAAAATGTCTAAATGTGTATCAAATCTGAATATGGAAGAAGTACTTTTGTGGGAAAAACTATACTGTTTAAATGTCAAAAATGTGTTTTATGTATAGTAGATATTTATATGTGTTCTGAAAGGAATCAATTAAAATGCTGCTGACATCATCTGCCTGATTTGACTATCTCTTGAGATTGACCCAAACAGAAAAAGGATTGAAAAACAATTCCCTTTCATCTTTTTATATAATCTGATTCCCTAGGGAAAGAAAAGGTAACAAGCCAGGCACAATGGCACATGCCTGTAATCCCAGTGACTTGGGAAGCTGAGGTGGAGGGTCATGAGTTCAAAGCCAGCCTCAGCAACTTAGCAAGGCCCTAAGCAACTCAGTGAGACCCTGTCTTTAAATAAAATACGAAAAAGGGCTGGGAATGTAGCTCAGTGGTTAAGTGCCCCTGGGTTCAATCCCTCATACAAAAAAAAAAAAAAAAAAGAGTAAGAAATGGTAAAAGAAGATGTGAATCATAACACACTTCATGAACTGAGGGAATGCAGACAGCTATGCAACCTCTGACCCGTGTATCTTGGTGGTTAAGGCTACAGAGTCTGGTTATTCGCATGTGAATCTTGTTCTTGTCACTTTCTGCCTACATGACACCAGGCCAATTACTTGACTTCTGTCTCTCAGCTTCCTCAAGTATAGAATAGGGATAATTATTGTTATTTGGAGAAACTTAATATATACATGAGCATATAAAGTAATGCCTGGTGTAGAGTGAACACTAAATACCCATGTATTAGTTCATTTTGCATTATTATCATAAAATACCCGAGACTGGGTAGCTTTATAAAGAAAAGAGACTTATTTAGCTCACAGTTCTGGAGGTACAAGGGCCCACATCAAGTAAAGAACTTGCTGGCAGATTCCCAAAGGACACCAGATATCACATGGTAATAAAGAACAAGATCTTCTAGTCTCTTTCTTTCTTATAAAGCCACCAGAATTCAATCATGAGAACTCCACCTTGATGCCCATATGTAATCCTAATCATCTTCCAAAAGCCTCACCTCTAAACATCATAGATTAAGTTTTCACCCTCTTACTACTTAGAGCAGGGATTAAATTTCAACACATGAAGCCTTGGGGGTCACTTAAACCATATGCCAATCATAGCAACACTTTAAACTAATATTGTTATTATTCTAACCTCCCAGGTTTAAGTTCTACACTTTGTCACTATTACAACTCATTTATTGGAAAATAACTTCCTGTTCAGTTTAATGTGAATCAAATATATTTTAAGTTGACGATAATAAGAGATTTATGTGTTTATTTAATCCTTCTCTTTTCTGTCATTAACCTTTCTGACTCTAATTAGATAAATTCCACTATCTCCCATCTTGGGGTGGGTAGAAGCCCTCTCTTGACTTCCTGTCTCCCTAACTACTGACCTGCATCTTATCTCTTCTTTTTTTTTGGTACCAGAGATTGAACCCAGGGGTGCTTAACCACTCAGCCACATCCTCAGCCCTTTTTATATTTTATTTTGGGATAGAGTCTCATTTGGTTGCTTAGGGCCTCCCTAAATTGCTGAGGCTGACTTTGAACTCACAATCCTCCTGCCTCAGCCTCCCAAGGTGCTGGGATTACAGCTGTGCACCACAGCACCTGGCTCCCACTTCCTCTTGACAGCAGAAATTTTTGAAGAGTTTGTCTACATTGAAATCTCATCAGTCCTTACCTCTCCTTCTTCCTTCAACCCACCCCTACCATCTTCAATGCTCACTGTGGATCCTGCTCTTGGCTACATCTATGTTGATCAATCCTGTGGTTCCTTTTCTGTTCATGTCTAAATTGTTGGCTGATCCTACATTCTCCTGGGATTCCGTTGACTATTGAAGCTTCCCTTTCTCAGCTTCCCCCTACCCTATACCTTTCCTTGTATTACTCCCAAATCTTGTGATGACCTGGAGTTATATTGTCTCAGTAAAAGATTTCATATAACTCCATGGGATGATACATAGGCATATGTGATGTGTATCATCTTGCCCTTTCCCACAGGCTCCAGAATCAGGTAAAATTGACACATTTTCCTGGATGTCTTATAGGCCTCCCAACCTAAATACAATAAAAAAAGAATCTGATTCTCTTCCTCACCCTTCCTCCCAGGCCCACTGTCTTGGATATATCTGCATCTAGGAATATTGTTCTCAACCAGTCTGCTCAAGCTGCTCAGGTCCCATTGTCTCTTTTGCCAGTGTGTATCTAGAATCTGTCCAGTTCCTTTTCTCTCCTGCTGCCACCTTTGTCCAAATTGCCATCATGTCTTGCTTTGCCTACTAAAATAACCAGTAATTGGCCTAATTTCTCTTTTAATCCCAACATTTCATTCTCTACTCTGGAGTCAGAGTAATTTGTATGTGTGTGTGTGGTGCTGGGGATTGAACCCAGGGCCTTGTGTGAGGCAAGCACTCTACCAACTGAGCTATATCCCCAGCCCCAGAGTAATTTTTTAAAATTATAAAAACATGCTAAAATAAATATCCATAAATCAAATGCATTTCTATACATCAGTAACGAGTCCTCTGAAAAAGAATTCAGAAAAACCACTCCATTTGCAATAGCCTCCAAAAAAATAAAATACCTGGGAATCAATCTAACAAGAGAGGTAAAAGACCTCTACAATGAAAATTACAAGACTCTAAAGAAAGAAATCGAAGAAGATCTTAGAAGAAGGAAGGACCTCCCATGTTTCTGGATAGGCAGAATCAATATAATTAAAATGGCCATACTACCCAAAGCGTTATACAGATTCAATGCAATCCCAATTAAAATCCCAGAGTCCTTTTTTATAGAAATAGAAAATGCAATCATGAAATTCATATGGAAAAATAAGAGACCCAGAATAGCCAAAGCTATCCTGAGCAAGAAGAGTGAAGCAGGAGGCATCACAATACCAGACCTTAAACTTTACTACAAAGCAATAGTAACAAAACCGCATGGTACTGGCACCAAAATAGGCATGTAGACCAATGGTATAGAATAGAAGACACAGAGAGTAATGCACATAAATACAACTATCTCATACTAGACAAAGGAGCCAAAAATATTCATTGGAGCAAAGATAGCCTTTTCAACAAATGGTGTTGGGAAAACTGGAAATGCATTTGCAGCAAAATGAAACTTAACCCCTATCTCTCACCATGCACAAAACTCAACTCAAAGTGGGTCAAAGACTTAGGAATTAGACCAGAGACCCTGCGTCTAATTGAGGAGAAAGTAGGCCCAAATCTCCATCACGTTGGATTAGGTCCCGAATTCCTTAACAAGACTCCTATAGCACAAGAAATAAAAGCAAGAATCAATAAGTGGGACGGACTTAAACTAAAAAGCTTCTTCTCAGCAAAAGAAACTATCAATGAGGTGAACAGAGAACCTACATTCTGGGAGCAAATTTTTGCCACACGCACATCAGATAGAGCACTGATCTCCAGGATATATAAAGAACTCAAAAAACTTAACACCAAAAAAACAAATAACCCAATCAATAAATGGGCTAAGGAGCTGA